>JAOTOM010002826.1:27500-120529 GCA_034440615.1 Ashinkailepas kermadecensis | reverse complement strand
CTTTGTGCCGATGGCTGCCCCACTCGTCTCGTGGCCTCCGCTGGGTATGACCGGTGGTGTGGTACGTCTTTGTGCCGATGGCTGCCCCATACCTCTCGTGGCCTCCGCTGGGTATGACCGGTGGTGTGGTACGTCTTTGTGCCGATGGCTGCCCTATACCTCTCGTGGCCTCCGCTGGGTATGACCGGTGGTGTGGTACGTCTTTGTGCCGATGGCTGCCCTATACCTCTCGTGGCCTCCGCTGGGTATGACCGGTGGTGTGGTACGTCTTTGTGCCGATGGCTGCCCTATACCTCTCGTGGCCTCCGCTGGGTATGACCGGTGGTGTGGTACGTCTTTGTGCCGATGGCTGCCCTATACCTCTCGTGGCCTCCGCTGGGTATGACCGGTGGTGTGGTACGTCTTTGTGCCGATGGCTGCCCTATACCTCTCGTGGCCTCCGCTGGGTATGACCGGTGGTGTGGTACGTCTTTGTGCCGATGGCTGCCCTATACCTCTCGTGGCCTCCGCTGGGTATGACCGATGGTGTGGTACGGCCGCCGGTCAGCGGCGTGTGGTGCTGCCCTTGGCCAGCTCCTCCATCCTGACCTTCGATGTTTTCTCGGTGTGCATAGGTTCAGTGAAGTAGTGCTTAATTGTCAAGCTCAGGTTTCTGAAGGCCAACGGCAGCACCTCCTTGGAGTTGGTGAAGTCGGTGCCCACAGAAAAGTCATGGGTGAAAATATATCTTGCAATTTGGTGTCAGAAGGCATGTGCTTATCAGAAGGAAATTCATATGCACAGATGTCACAGTACGGGGCATTGTGCTTGAGGCAGCTGACGAGATGCTGGTCTGCCGCCTGTTCTAGCACATTGGAATCATGGCATGACCGGTAGAGAACGTTGGCGGCCTTCTGGATGCAAGCAGATCCTTGCTTCGTCTTGACCGATGTATATTTTTTCCGTCGACACGGGCCCACGCTTGGTGCTGTTTAGCTCACACCTTTCGAGCAGCAATGTTTGTTTTTCCTCCACCTTATCCAGTCGATTGCTGACGTTTTTCAACAACGAGAACACGGTCACAGCACTGATTGGTGAGCTTAGATATTGGTGGCTATGGTCGCTGTTCGTCGCTATGGCGCTTCTGAGTCATACCTGTGCCTGGTTCCTCCGGAGTGCCAACTTCTCCAGGCGTGACGCCAGCACATACCATTGGGACGGAGCGAAGATGAGCACCGCCTGTCATGTCGTTCTCCGCCGTCACCTCCGCCGATGCCGTTTCCGCTGACGCCGTTTCCGCGTTCGTCGCCGCCGTTGCCGTGAACGTCCATGTTGGCGCTGGCGGCTGGGTCTGTTTGCCACATTGTCGGCTTCCGCGCCGAATGCTAGTGCCTGAGGAAATTATTCGGCGAGCTTCGCGCGCCGAAGAATTTTGATTTCACATCGTGAAAATCTAGAAATTTCTTGCTTGATCTAATGTACTTTTGGCTGCTAGGGAGAAGGGCGGCCCCCTTAGCTGCACGTCTGGCAAGAAATGAAACGTCAGTGTAAAATGAAACATTTCCCAATCAACGCAGCCAAACTTCCAGGGAAACAGAACGCACGAAGAGAGAAAGAAATACAACGACAGGGACACGAACAGGACAAAGGATAACAAAGACGAAACATTATTGTTATTATTAACAATTAATTCACCCATTATGTCAGATCCAGTCCTCGATATTGTTCCACGACTTATCAATCAACGCAACCAAACTTCCAGGGAAACAGAACGCACGAAGAGAGAAAGAAATACAACGACAGGGACACGAACAGGACAAAGGATAACAAAGACGAAACATTATTGTTATTATTAATAATCAATTCATCCACTATGTCAGATCCAGTCCTCGATATTGATCCACGACTTATTTTTCTACATACTTCTTTAACGTTGCCTTGTTATGTGGAACTTTATCTATATTTCTAAGCAAGATGGAATTAATTTTGTTCGATGTTTTTGGCGCTATACATGCTCATGAAAAATATACATTCTGCGGCTAAAATGGCTCGTGAATGTTGTGGATATTTACCACCACGTGTTTCCCAACATAGCCATCTCGTCACCCACCAGTCCCTGAGTACCAATTTTGTAACATTCTGTTTGTTGCATAACGATAATTAAAGGTCGGACTGTGAAGTATGCCATGTTGCGTCTTCAACCTTATTTTCTCTACCTTTTGTGCTATTTCAACCGTTACTTCTGTCTGGTCACTCTGGCCATTCCGTGCTTGTGCGAATTGCTTTGTGTCTGTATGTCTTATTATATGGTAAATTATTCGCAATCATTATATCTAAGTTGTGCTCGCCATCTCTCACAGATTATCTACGTCGCTGCGGTAAGGTCTCCCAGTGAAATCAGGACTCTTGGAAAGAGCCACCAAAGTTTCAGAGTGAAGAAAGCATGTTGGACGTGAGGACGTGCTGAGGGTTTTAAGTGTACATTTCCCAATCATGTGTTTCTTCGAGGTGCTGAAACCAGACTATTCTGCACACATCGTGGGCAGGGTTCTTTGACCAATCCAGAGAAAACGCATACTGGAAGCTTTAGTGATGTTTTGAGCATTGTTATTCCCCAACGATATCGCGCTTGCCATCTCTTAGGATTACTAGTTTCTAGATGTTTCATCTTCAAAGAAAATCTGCTATTTTATAACACATTAGCATGTCATCAGCAGTCTGCACGGGAACGGTGGCTAGGGAAGAAAATGTCGGATATAATTATTGAATCTCTATCAAAATACCACCGCTATTTCGTCACCATTCCACACAGCGTCGCTGCACGCCAGTTCGGCCAGTTCAGGATTTATCTCAGACTCGGCGGTGTGTTTTCAAATGCCTGCAGTCGGCCGTCGGCTACCTCGTCCTGGCCGTCTCCGGTACGACCCTACTACAGTCACAGACCGCCGGCCACCTCGTCCTGGCCGTCCCGGTACGACCCTACCACAGTCACAGGCCGCCGGCCACCTCGTCCTGGCCGTCCCGGTACGGCCTTACCACAGTCACAGGCCGCCGGCCACCTCGTCCTGGCCGTCCCGGTACGGCCCTACCACAGTAGGTTGGTCCGATTTGCACACTTTTTGCCAAAATCGATAGCAGCTCCCCCTCATTTTATGCATTTTGGGCCGCTGAACACGATGGAAGCATCAGAAATGCAAATTTCTCACATCTTTTGATGGCCCCGGCCACTTGAAGATTTTGGCTGGGACCAAATTTTGGACATTTCTGCATCTCATAAGCGGTTTGGTGGAAAAATGAGTCCGCTTGAGCATTACATCGTCGAGGCAATTCATTTTCGATCATTTGGCACCGTTTCCAAGATTCTAGCTGTCTTATTACCTCAGATTTCGTCTTCTGAAGTATGGAAGGTTCGAGCGGTTCCCTGGGCTGCCAAGAGATGGCAGGCCTAGCGAGCCCGGCTGCCTTCCAAATGCCTTATGACGGACGCGTTTGTACTTTCCACCAAGCGTGGTTTGGCGTCTTGATGCACTGGTACTGTCTCAACTAACTTATCGGTTATGTTTTACGTGAATTAGAGATGCAAATACACAAAAATGGTAACGGATTCTACAGTGAAATAATCGCACATATTGGTTGAAAAGAGGTGGTACTGCGCAGAACATGCCCTGCGAAGCCTGGCCTGAATCGCAACAAGGTAATCAACATGAAACCAGTGTCACCCCTCATATCTGTATGTATTTTGTCAAAGGTGTATTCTATGTATTCCGTCAGATCATCTGTCATTACCATTCCGCCGCCGCAACAGCACGCCGCGCTGAGACTCGCCGCAGCGGCGCTCACTCACTCACTGGCCCGGAACCGGCGACGGAAGGCCACCTTATTCAGGCTATAGCCGTCCTGGCGGTCCCTGCCGGTGACAGCCGCCGCCGACTCCGTGATCAGCTTTACACTTCGCTCCGTCGCCTGCGTGTGGCAGGGAATGCCAGTTCGCAGAGGCTCGCCTAGCAGACGCGCCAGCTCATCGCCGCCAAGTGTGGGGGGGGGTCAGGGGTGGCTCGATATCTGCATGGTGGTGCTGCAGATCCACCAACTCCATGAAGTTGCTGGCCCGGAGATTGATTTCCGGGCATTTGTAAGCCCGGACTGGCTGCCCAGGCTGCCGGCGCTGACGGGCCTCACCAATGAGCTGGATAGCTCGGGCCCGGATCTCTCGGCGTTCGTCCCCGAGCATGCCGAGGACGACGGCCTCAGGGTGCGCCATCATGGCGTTCCCGCAGAGTCTCCTCTGCACTTCGGCCAGATCATCGCCGGTCATGTGGCGGCGCTGCCGCTCGAGCTGGTCGTACAGGTTGCGCGGCGCCTCCACCAGGTCCGGCCGGTGTCTGATTGCCAGCATTGTTGGGATGTAAACGCCCACAACGTACAATGCAAGCGTCTGCAGCTCGGCACTGGGGCTCTGTTGGGCCATGTAGACACGCAATAGTCTGCTCTGTGCGGTGTGCCACCGCGCCATACTGAGCTGGCCGTGAACGCGCTGCGCTACTTCGCTTCCATCGCCCGAAGTCACACACTGGGCGCACTGCACCAGCAGGCGCAGATCTGAGCTCAGATTGCGTCTGACATCATCTGACAGCGGCGGCAGCTCAGCCGTTGTCAGGGGCTGGAACTGAGCGACAGGCAACTGGTGCACTGGGCCCGACAGCAGCTTACCGATGGGACCCGAGAAGCTGGAGGACTGGTGGTCGGCCCATCGAGCCTCTTGAAGAGGGCTCTGTGGGGCAGCTCGGCCTGATGGAGGAGGCAGACCGCTCGGGTCGGGGGGCTTTAGGGCGCGTCGACCATGTTGATCATATAGCAGACCGCTCGGGTCAGCGGCCGGTCTAGCAGCTTTTCGAATTGGGCCATCCAGCCGTCTTGCCAGCCCACCACCTCGTTAGTCCCATCGCCTCCCACCGCATGGATGGCAGTGGCCTGTATGCCACGCTCAACCAGAAAGCGCAGCAACTGTTGGGCGATAGCCGCTCCGGTGTGCCGCGCTTCGCAGTTAAAGTGCCCGACAAATACATCGCCTGGGTGGGCGTTCACGGATATGTTGTGAACCTTTTCGTGTCGGGTCCCTGCCACCCGGGCCGTGTCGGTTCTGCCATCGCAAAATATGGCCGTGCAGCCAGCGGCAGCGGCTCCTACCTCTCGAACTTTTTGCGTTCTGCTCTTTTCTAGCTCTCGTTGGATTTTTGACCGACTGATGGCTGCGCCTCCAGCAGACACTGTGTGCGCACTTATGAGCTTAGATGCCTTCCGAGAACCCACGTCGCACGCATCAGCAGCCTCAGACAAAAGTGAGAGAGGTGGACCCTCCACGCGTCTACTTTTTGGCCTGCACGGTGGCTGATACTCGGGAGCACTGTCACTGTCGTCAGAGGAGGAACTGCCACCGTTTGAACAGTCACGGCCTGAGACGCCGACAGCCGGCCTAGTCAGCGTAGTGCCACCGGGCGAGGATCCAGTAGCTGCCGGGGTCACGGACGTTCCGGCTGCTGCAGCAGCGGTGACCGAGGAGCCAGGGACGGCGCAAGGAGCGCCAGAGTGGACGGCGGCGTTGCTGGACCGGCCTGAGACAGAGGACAGGAAATCGTTTCATTAGGGAGGTAATTTGGATGAAACGCTGTACGGACACGCAGTAGGACGCTGTAAGGACACGCACGATGATCTTTCGATGCAGTACACGGGTGAGCTGCTGGGACAAACGTTCAATACCTAGCATGGTGCAATAGCAGATGACAGGTTATCAATGAGAGTACACCTTAGATGTTATGAATGGTTTGACTGCATTGGAGAAGAATGATATGGACCAGAGACAGCAACGGAGGACTGGATGTCAAGAACTGCGCCCATCAGGACGGCGGCAGATGAGGACTCACCAGCGCCCGCGGCCATGCGGAGCGCGCTAGGGCACGAGCGCTGCCTCGCCGAAATCCCTAAGGTGCCAGCTGCCGACGGCTCGGGAACGGTGCCAGCGGTTGTGCCGGACTGACCTGAGACGGAGAACAGGAAATTATTATATTAGGAAAGTAGTAGCTTTGATGAATGAAGGCGGGGTATAGAGACAAGCAATACCACTGGCTTACCAATCCTTTCATAGACGAGGGAGTGGATAAACGTGATCAATGCACTGTAAGTGAGGAACGAAAAATATAAGATTAGGCCAGAGGAGCGGGTTTCAAATGGCTATTGGACTGTAAGTGAGGGGAATGACACGGACCTGAGTCACCAGCAACGAAGGACTGGATGCCAGGAGCTGCACCTGTGAGGACGGCGGCGGGGGTGGCAGCAGCGCCAGCTACCTGGGCAGCGCGAGTCGTACGATGGTCCCCGGACGGCACGGCGCCATCTCTGAGCGCCAGAGACGCCGAGCGACGGGCCGCGGAGGGGCCGCCAGCAGCGGTGGCAGCAGTGCAGACGGTTTCAGGTGCCACAGCTGGGCGGGTCGCAGGGGCAGCCGTCTCGACTTGAGCGCGAGCACGGCTCGCCCTCGCCGTGGCTGCCGTGGCTGCAGCGGTAGCGGAAGCTGCCCTCGCCGCCTCCCGCACCTGCCGCGCCTGCCGCTCCTCCCGCCTTTGCCAGCGCGCGGTGGTCTCGGCGTCGAGGCCCCCGATGTGGAGGAGCCTGGGACCGCGCTGGTCCGCCAAGAACGCGCGGTCCTTAGGCAGCTCTGGCTGGTGGGTCCTGCTGGCGATGTCAAAAAGCGTGTCCATGTCCGAAACCACGACCTTGACGAGGCGTGCTCGTGCTGCTTGTTGGCTTTTGCCCGATTTTTTTCTTGATGGCGTCCTTCCTGCTCCAAAGGCTTCTTACAGCCTCTATGACGCGAGCACGATCACGAACGGGGAGGGATGCCCGCTTCCAAAGGTGTAGGATCTCTTCTATAACTGCCTCCATGGACACCTGACGTTCGTCGACGACCGATGCCGCTGCATGCGCTCGATGCGGATCATTTGCAGGCGGCCAATCACATCCCCTTTTGTTGGGAGCTGGGTTCCTAGCAACCGTCGTGGAAAAATTCCGAATTGAAGATGTGGTGTCTTCATTTTCTATCGAAATATCTGGCCTTCCATGGCTAATACCTAATGCCTGCTGGACAACACAGGACGAAGCGTTGGTTACCTATTCCTAATATCCTTGCTTTTTGTTTTTGTTTACATTCGCATTCGTCAATAGCTATTGCGCAAAGATTGTCACAAAACAGCTGAATTTCCCGCGAAAACTTCCTCGCGTCCCTCAGTTGTGTGTACGTGGAAGGCGGCCGGGCTCGTTAGGCCTGCCATCTCTTGGCAGCCCAGGGAACCGCTCGAAACTTCCATACTTCAGAAGACGAAATCTGAGGTAATAAGACAGCTTGAATCTTGGGAATGGTGCCAAATGATCGAAAATGAATTACCTCGACGATGTAATGCTCAAGCGGACTCATTTTTCCACCAGTCCGCTTATGAGATGCAGAAATGTCCAAAATTTGGTACCAGCCAAAATCTTCAAGTGGTCGGGGCCATCAAAATATGTGAGAAATTTGCATTTCTGATGCTTCCATCGTGTTCAGCGGCCCAAAATGCATAAAATGAGGGGAGCTGCTATCGATTTTGGCAAAAAGTGTGCAAACCGGACCAACCTACTACCACAGTCACAGGCCGCCGGCCACCTCGTCCTGGCCGTCCCGGTACGGCCCTACTACAGTCACAGGCCGCCGGCCACCTCATCCTGGCTGTCCACCCTCAGCACAGGCGCCGGCCACCTCGTCCTGGCTGTCCCGGTACGGCCCTACTACAGTCACAGGCCGCCGGCCACCTCGTCCTGGCTGTCCAGGTACGGCCCTACCACAGTCACAGGCCGCCGGCCACCTCGTCCTGGCTGTCCAGGTACGGCCCTACTGGTCACAGACCGCCGGCCACCTCGTCCTGGCCGTCTCGGTGAAGCGTAGTCGACAATAGGCGGTTTCACGCGTGCACTAGCGGGAAGTAATCGTCATGACATCCCAATGGCCGTGTCAGGACATAATAATTTCGTTGATCTGAAAGCTTTTAGTCTGTAGATTGGACCAATTTATGATATCAAGAAACAAACAGAGTAGGTTCAGTTACCTAATACGACAAGTTTTTGGACTAGTAACAGCTTGTTTATGCACAAACCCTGAAAATGTACACCCACATCCGCGCCTGGGACGTCATCTAGTCGGAAATCTGGAAGTCAGACCAAGCGAGCCTGACTTCGGGAGTAAACTCGATGACAACAGCTGTTTGTCGAATTCAGCGGTCTTCAAATGCCAAATTTTCCGAGCACTCGACCGCTCTGATCAATATCGCCAGCCAACTTCAACTGCAGTGAGTGATTGGCCCTTTATGATAGCTGGGACGAATCATAATCCACGTTTCAAAATATGACGTCATTATTTGTGCTCTGATTGCATCATTTACGGCTGAAATATGTCAGGCGAGCCAATAAACAAGTTTGTCTCAGATGCGCATATTTTGTATGTATTGCGGTTTTTTGGGTGCTGTAAACAATTCATGCTTTGTTCTTTCTTGCGTGTATGATATTCAAAGACAAGGATCAATTTCCCTCCCCCCACAGTAGGGGTTATTCAGGTAGGAGTACAGCAACATTTAAAAACGGAGCCAAGTATGATGCGGTACAGCGGATGCTATTACAACTGTACCCAACCCGCCTGTAAAGTGGAGATAATTTAATATTTTCGGGAGCGTCAAGAGGGAATCCTAGCATCTGGAAATGATGTATTTCAATATTTATTCATAATACAGGTACTTCACAGCCATAAAATAAAATGTAAAAGGAAAAATATTCATCCGCAGGATATATACTACCACTTTCTCCCTAATATTGTATATTTGCTGGTAATCTAACGCCAAATTTATTTTCTATCCGACAACTCCTACCTCCCGGCCATGGTGCCAAATGCGGCCAGATTGGCTAGTTGCTTCCGTGAATTGAGCGCCTTTTTCAAACAGTGCCACAATTTGAATATGTTGGTTGAGTTTAATATTGAATTTATTGCTTCATAGTTAAAACTTCTTGAACATTCCATATATACACATAAAGTACATATATTTCAATGATATGCCCTTCATACTAGACGAAGTCATCGACATTGCATCCCGGTGCTTATTGGCCGTCGTGAAAAGGGCTAATGCCTCCAGACCCCGGCGAAATTCGCAGCTGGTCCGGCGGTGAGACGCCGGCAGGACGCCCGATCGCCGACGGAGCTGGCGCCGACGACGTCCATTTGGACGACAGCACGGGCTGCCGTTTACGACCCCCGCCGGGCCGGCTTTGCGGGCTGATTATGAAGGGGTTCGCGCGGTAGATGGGTCGGCTGTTCTGTGGAGACGCCATGAAGCCGGGAGAAGCAGTAGCCGGGCTAGTGCGGTGGACCAGGGGTCTACAATTCTGTGGACACAATGAAGCCAGTAGAAGCGATAGCCTGGCTGGAACGGTGGACCAGGAGTCAGCCGTTCTTGCCTTGAAGCTGGGAGAAGCGGTAGCTGGTTTGGAAGAAATGACCGGGGATCAGCTAAAAGTCACGGTACGCCGTTGCCTGTATTACCCGGTTCCATGTACCGGCTACACTTTTCCCATTGACTATTGGCATCTGCCATGTGCCAGTGGTCAGCCATCTCGACGATAGTAGTAAATGTCGTGACCGGTAAAGCAGGCTCTGCTTCGCACTTCATCCACGTCCCTGTCCGGCCCCATTTTGATGACAAGGAGTATGCACACATAGGTCCAACCGTTGTGATTCCCACGAAACCTTTATATTTTCCCCATCAACAATACTCTTCCTACAATCAAAGCTGCCTTGAAACATTACCAAACAGCATTTTGGGCCTTTTCAGCCGACTCATTGCATCGATGGATGGCCAGGTTTGCTGAAGCCACCTCCACCGGCTCAAATCTGTTTCATGTGCGCGTACTGCCACGCCAGTCAAGCTACCGTAGGAAATATTGTGTAGGTGAGTATAACTTGTGATTGTGATCGTGAACTTGATGTGATTAATTATCTTTTGAATTCCCCCTTCCGCAGCCGCAAGCAAACCATGTCGAAAGGTGATAATGAATTGGCTTTGTGGTCTTGCTGGGTTATGATAAGCCATGTGCCGGAGCTTATCGCTCTGAACCTACTACATCGGTGGCCTTCGTCGAAACGACAGGACTGCGTGCAATACTCACGCCTGCCACCAGCAGGCTATAGCCCGAACAAAATCTCCTCATAACGGCTACCAGGTGATCTGGGAAGAGATGCGTGCAGTTGGATTAAGACTTTCTGGGAAATGGTAGATCAATTGCGAGCTGTCAAGTTCACCATGTCTGGGCTAACGAAATCTTCTCGAATTGCAGCATGAACGTCCGTCTCAATACCGAATGTATGCGATGCCAGACCATGCAAACCTGAACATACGCGTTGTTTATTCAGTCACATCGAAGTTCGTCTTAGCTGTATAACTCTCAGCCATGACATGACTCCCAGAGAACTAAATGACGACTCGCCAAGTCTTTCTCAATACTGCTCTAACTCCAGAGATCTGGGCGGTCGCCTATTACGGTTTTGTCGTAGCGCTCTTATTGAAAGTGAGGAGACGATCTGGTACCAGTTTCGGGGGTAAATCTCACTGTTATTTGCCACATCTGGAAATATTGTTTTTGT
Organism: Ashinkailepas kermadecensis; assembly: GCA_034440615.1. Classification (NCBI taxonomy): domain Eukaryota; kingdom Metazoa; phylum Arthropoda; class Thecostraca; family Neolepadidae; genus Ashinkailepas; species Ashinkailepas kermadecensis. The sequence continues at coordinate 109,839 of JAOTOM010002826.1, read as the reverse complement.
ACCTACAAGCACCGGCTATCCTATGCTGATCAGCTGTCCTTGGCCAGGCTGGACCCTAGACTTTGCAATTGAGTGCCTAATTTCATTTGCACCTCCATTGGTTATCAACAGAGGCCTCGGATCCCAGAGTTAAAAGAAAAGAAAACACACCAGCTTCCTGCGCTTGATATGGGGTTAGCGAGGACAACTGCTAAGCTAAGCTAATTATACCTGCACGCCAAATCTCTTTTTAAGCCGACGCCAATCAGTACGTAACGTTATGAGATGAAGGTATAGGAAGAATACTTCCACAACGTTGAGTGTAGCTTGCCAGACCTATGTTTTTTTTTCGAAGCATGGATGGATTTCAATAATATCTTTTAAAAATTGCAATGCATACGCAAACAACTGTATCCCATAGCAAAACATTCTACCTTAATCACCATGTATAATTGCAGTCCTTCACCAACTGATTATCGTATTTAGTATTATAGTACCTGTTTCTATGGTGCATTCTTTTCAGCCATCCTTGTTTGATGATGTGCATTCATTTGTTTTTGTGATGGTTGCATGTGATGTCAGTTGGTATTCATTTCTATATCTGGTGCTTGTCAAGTTCGTTGCTGTACCTTATGATCATTAATGGTTGCTTCATGCATGCCCAGCCAGCTTACAGTCATCAAGACAAAAGCTAAAATCAAGGAGTGTCGGTTGAAGATGAAAACGACGCAGTAAACGATAGTAAGGCACACCATTTGCATTCCTTTAATAATAGATGACCATTAAGTTCGAAGGCTGAGGGATATTACAGTTGGGATTTCTGGGTCTGGTAGAGGAATGGTAGGACCATTAGATACGTGGTGCAACATTTTTGCAGATTATGGAACACTGAATAAATCAAAGCTTGGCAGTCTCAATTTTGCTATTTCCTTGGATTGAGGATGGCCAGTAATTGTTTTGTAACCATCATGATGTTGCGTAATACAAATGGAATTATTGATGAGAGGCTGATTTTCACTTCAGTTTCTTAGAGTGAACGAGGTCCTTGGAGATAATTTCGATGATACAGATTGCATAAGGTAAATGATACAGTTTCGGTTTCTGAATTTAGTAGTAACATGGTATGATTTTTTTTATACATGGTGCAGCTTTCTGCATATTATTGAACAATGAATGAATCAAAGCTTGGCAAACTAAACTTTGCTGTTTCCTCAGATTGAAAATGGTACGTAATGGGTAAGCTTGAGAATGGGCAAGCAAAACCTATGTGTTTCAAGTATTGTTTCATAACCATTATGCTGTTGCTATGAAGACCGGGCAAGACAACAAGAATGTCTTGATAATAGGATAATTTTCCATTCTTGCTCTGGGAGTGAACGAGATCTTCGAAGATGGTGTGAATTACCCCTGTGACCTACATATAACAGAAAAGCTCCTGTGATGTTATTTTATATGGAAAGGTAAGTCTTACAAACGCTCTTTTTTGCTGAGCTTCAGTGTATCTTGACCGGGCTCTAGCCAAGCTTGGTCGCATCGAACCAGCCAAAACCGGATTGCGATCCAAACAGTTTTGCGATTTGCCACCTCTGGTGTGCATTAGGATGACCTTTTTTAGACTTTTTTTGCGAAATGTTTTGCTAACTCCCCCTATTCCCATACAGTTTTTGATGCTGATTCCGAATATGAACTTCTTTTGAGCTTTTTCCTTTTTTCTTTGCCCGCACGGATTGATTAAAAGTTTTCGAATTCTGGATTTTTCACACATTTTGAACTGTGGTTACCAATAGAAGCAAAATGTAGCTTAAACTAGTGATTTTTGTTAAAGCTTGGCCAATGGAGATTCACTTGACAGCAGAATCAGTGCATTTCCATGAACCATTGATACCGAAAATTAACTTTTAAATGAAGCGTTTGCATAGTTCAGGTTTTCTTCATAGATGGCGCTAGTGCCAGACGTCTCGCTCCATACTTTACATTGGGCGATATTGTGGCGACCATGTAATATTGACGACTAGATTAGTTATTAGATGTTAAACTAGATGTGCTCACAATTCTTTCCAAGCATATGGGTGCGAACTGGTGGCCATCAGTGTCCAAGAACAAGCATTTGAATCCCAAATTTGCAGATATTAGCAGAATGCATGGTGAGCTTTCATCTCCTCCTAAATGTTTTGCACAGCGAGATATACTTAGAATCTAATAGATTCTAAGCATTGAGATCGATGAAGTATTGATGGAGCCTACAAGCCAAAATGTACGTCGTCAACATGTTCATTGAACATGTCAACACGTAGGTACATTATTGGGGGCACCAGAGGACCAAAGCTGCAGAATAGGTTGCTTTGGTCGAGCGACGTTGCTGAAATAGAGAAACATGGCAGCACAGCCAATGGCATGCGCTCCCCGAGTCGAACCCGACTCAACAGACGAGCAGTCTCAGCAGCAACAACATGATGATATACCCGAAGAATGTGCCGATGAATCAGATGAGTATGCCATGCCTTATTGACACCTACCAAAGAGAAGAAAAAACCACAAAATCTGACTGTCGTTGCAGAGACACTGGACGCTACCGATACCGACACAAGAAAGGCGTCTAAAATACTGACATCGTTTCTGTCGCTTCGGGAGAAGGAAGTGTTGATGTAATCACGAAATCGAAGGTGTAAAAAGCTATTGATGTGAGCAGAAAGTGTAGAATAGATAAAGTATATGATATGGCGAAGGATTGTACTGCTGTATTTTGTGATGGCTGTGACGACCAGACGAAAGGGGAGGGCATTGTCAAATCGGCTCGTATGTTGTATGAAAAGATGAGTGTACGCCATGTCTCGGTAAATATGCATGTGCATGTAAGCCATTTTGCGTGTGGCGGAAAGCACACCGGACACATTGTCGCGCAAAAGCTCAAATATTTTTTGCCTGATCGTATGGTAGGTGCGCAGCACATTGCTTTCATTGGTGGTGATGGAACCAACCAGGTTGTTTGATGGAAGGAGGATGGATGGCACATTTTGAACAACTGGTGGGGCGACTTGTGGGTCAAATTATTTGCTTGTGCCACCAGGCGGAATTGCCCTATCGAGCTCTGTTTGGTCTGCCGGATAGAAACAGCCGAGCCCAGCACGTTCTCTGGGAAAATCTGAAAACATATTGCAGGAGATGTCCACAAACTAGATGTCGTTGCGTTTGCTGCAGTAACCAGTGAGGATTTTCTAGAGCTGCCATCACGTATGGAGCAGGGCCTAAGCACTGATATGAGACTGCTGTACCAATGTGCTAAGTCTGCGACCAATGGTATCACTGATGGGATGCGAGCTCGTGTACTTGAACAAATGTGCATGGCGAGATGGTGCACTGGCCAGATCCGTATTCTACGCTATTTTTTCTCTGTATCTGAGCCATCTGTACCACTATGCAGCCTTGTGAAATATGTTGTGTGCGTGCATGTGTGTGCATGTGTCGACTGTGATGGTAATGAAAGAGAAGTGGGATGTGGTGCATGGGCCCGGCCGGCCACCTGTGCGAGCAGATGAGACGACAGAAAGAGCATTTCCACGGCATCGAGATGGAAACCATTGAAAAGACCACGACGAGAAACATGCGTATGGCGCACCTCAAAAACGTTATGCTGGCCATGCTCGGCGATAATGACCAAGCGGTCAGGATGGAGGCTGTCAACATGCTCAAAACCGTGCGCCAAAAGAAAAACCTCTCCACGGAATGCAGCACAATTCGGCTATTCTAATCGCCGCGCGTGGACTGGTGTGCTGAGTCATCCACAGAACTGGTGAACGTTCATCAGTGTGTGAAAGACGGCCAAGATATAGAACCGCCCTTAACACGAAAAATGAGTGAGGAAAACATATTAAGTTCATTAAAGAACCACTTCAGACCGAAGCTCCTTGTCACTCACAGTCAACCGAGAGGTCGGTAAAACTGATGACTGAAGCGTCGGTAGTGGTGGTCGGTGCCGAAAGACAGTACGCAAACGCCCTAAGCGAAATACAATTTCGAAAAATGCACCCGGATCAGGCCACGAATAAAGTTCACAAGGATTGGCGCACATGATCATCGTGGCAGTGAGGCGTCCGCTGCAAACCGTAATGCGTGTGCAATGAAAGCATGACATGTCTAAATACAGAACGTCATGTAATACGCCTGTCATGGACGAAATGTTTCTGATGGGCTCGTCTATCAGAATCCGACGGAGGCCGCTTCCAGGTTCATTACATATGCTTATAAACAGCAACGTAATGTTAACGCTTTATTTTGGCATGTCAGGAGGAAAATGATTGCATTGGTGGCTTGTGCACGCCGCCAACGTTTCATCGATGCTAACACTTAGAATCTATTAGATTGTAGTAGGTTATTGGTTTTTACGACACGTCGACCGTTGAGTCATATAGCGTCGCCAATCTCTCACGCCGATTGGTCGCGGGCGAAGAGTAGCGACAGGTAAGACTCGAACCCACAACCTTTCGATTGTGAGACGAGCATCTTACCCCTACACCACTCGTCCCCGATTCTGGGGGGCTAAGCGTACCTCGCTGTTAAAAAATTTGGAGCTGAAATCTCACCGTGTATTATGCTAATATCTGCAAATTCGCTATTTAACTGCCTACACTTGGACACTGATGACCACCAATTCGCATCCATATGTATGAAAAGAATTGTGACCATATCCAGTTTACCATCCAATCATTAATCTAGTCGTCAATATTGCCTGGTCGCCACGTCAAATGCGGGTGGAGCGCGTCGTCTGATACTAGCGCCATCTGTGAAGAAAACCTGAACTATGCGAACGCTTCATTTGAAAGTAAATTTTCAGTATCAATGGATTATCAAAGTTGTCTGATCTTGCGGTCAAATGAATCTCCACTGTTCAAGCTTTAACAAAATCACTAATTTAAGCTATATTTTGGTTTTATTGGAAACCACAGCTCAACATATGTCAAAAATTTGAAATTCGAAAAACTTCAATCGATCCGTGCGGGCAAAGAAAAATTGAAAAAGTGAAAAAGAAGTTGATATTCGGAATAAGCATAAAAACTGTATTAGAATAGGTTAGGAAAACATTTCGAAAAAAAAGTATTTAAAATGGCACCCTAGTGTGTATTTCGTGCACTTTGCACACACCGGGCCTGTGTGGTTCGATGACGAGTCGGGAGAGACAGTCATGATCAATCAGAACTGCCGGGTCACTATTTAGAAGTTCTGGTCAAAGCTGAGACATCGTGGGGTCCTCAGAGATCAGGCCTGAATCCAGCAGAACGGTGCCACGCCACATACAGCCAAGGTCAGGGCTAGGGAGACGTGCTGTCATCAGGGATCAGGCCTGGATCCGACAAGACGGCACCATGCCACATACAGCCAAGGTCAGGGCTAGGGAGACGTGCTGTCATCAGGGATCAGGCCTGGATCCGACAAGACGGCACCACGCCACATACAGCCAAGGTCAGGGCTAGGGAGACGTGCTGTCATCAGGGATCAGGCCTGGATCCGACAAGACGGCACCACGCCACATACAGCCAAGGTCAGGGCTAGGGAGACGTGCTGTCATCAGGGATCAGGCCTGGATCCGACAAGACGGCACCACGCCACATGCAGTCAAAGTCAGGGCTAGGGAGACGTGCTGTCATCAGGGATCAGGCCTGGATCCGACAAGACGGCACCACGCCACATGCAGTCAATGTCAGGGCTAGGGAGACGTGCTGTCATCAGGGATCAGGCCTGGATCCGACAAGACGGCACCACGCCACATACAGCCAAGGTCAGGGCTAGGGGACGTGCTGTCATCAGGGATCAGGCCTGGATCCGACAAGACGGCACCACGCCACATGCAGTCAATGTCAGGGCTAGGAGACGTGCTGTCATCAGGGATCAGGCCTGGATCCGACAAGACGGCACCAGCCACAACAGCCAAGGTCAGGGCAGGAGACGTGCTGTCATCAGGGATCAGGCCTGGATCCGACAAGACGGCACCACGCCACAGCAGTCAATGTCAGGGCTAGGGAGACGTGCTGTCATCAGGGATCAGGCCTGGATCCGACAAGACGGCACCACGCCACATGCAGTCAATGTCAGGGCTAGGGACACGTGCTGTCATCAGGGATCAGGCCTGGATCCGACAAGACGGCACCACGCCACATACAGCCAAGGTCAGGGCTAGGGAGACGTGCTGTCATCAGGGATCAGGCCTGGATCCGACAAGACGGCACCACGCCACATGCAGTCAATGTCAGGGCTAGGGAGACGTGCTGTCATCAGGGATCAGGCCTGGATCCGACAAGACGGCACCACGCCACATGCAGTCAATGTCAGGGCTAGGGAGACGTGCTGTCATCAGGGATCAGGCCTGGATCCGACAAGACGGCACCACGCCACATGCAGTCAATGTCAGGGCTAGGGAGACGTGCTGTCATCATGGATCAGGCCTGGATCCGACAAGACGGCACCACGCCACATGCAGTCAATGTCAGGGCTAGGGAGAAGTGCTGTCATCAGGGATCAGGCCTGGATCCGACAAGATGGCACCACGCCACATGCAATCAATGTCAGGGCTAGGGAGACGTGCTGTCATCAGGGATCAGGCCTGGATCCGACAAACGGCACCACGCCACATGCAGTCAATGTCAGGGCTAGGAGACGTGCTGTCATCAGGGATCAGGCCTGGATCCGACAAGACGGCACCACGCCACATACAGCCAAGGTCAGGGCTAGGGAGACGTGCTGTCATCAGGGATCAGGCCTGGATCCGACAAGACGGCACCACGCCACATGCAGTCAATGTCAGGGCTAGGGAGACGTGCTGTCATCAGGGATCAGGCCTGGATCCGACAAGACGGCACCACGCCACATGCAGTCAATGTCAGGGCTAGGGAGACGTGCTGTCATCAGGGATCAGGCCTGGATCCGACAAGACGGCACCACGCCACATACAGCCAAGGTCAGGGCTAGGGAGACGTGCTGTCATCAGGGATCAGGCCTGGATCCGACAAGACGGCACCACGCCACATGCAGTCAATGTCAGGGCTAGGGAGACGTGCTGTCATCAGGGATCAGGCCTGGATCCGACAAGACGGCACCACGCCACATGCAGTCAATGTCAGGGCCAGGGAGACGTGCTGTCATCAGGGATCAGGCCTGGATCCGACAAGACGGCACCACGCCACATGCAGTCAATGTCAGGGCTAGGGAGACGTGCTGTCATCATGGATCAGGCCTGGATCCGACAAGACGGCACCACGCCACATGCAGTCAATGTCAGGGCTAGGGAGAAGTGCTGTCATCAGGGATCAGGCCTGGATCCGACAAGACGGCACCACGCCACATGCAATCAATGTCAGGGCTAGGGAGACGTGCTGTCATCAGGGATCAGGCCTGGATCCGACAAGACGGCACCACGCCACATGCAGTCAAAGTCAGGGCTAGGGAGACGTGCTGTCATCAGGGATCAGGCCTGGATCCGACAAGACGGCACCACGCCACATGCAGTCAATGTCAGGGCTAGGGAGACGTGCTGTCATCATGGATCAGGCCTGGATCCGACAAGACGGCACCACGCCACATGCAGTCAATGTCAGGGCTAGGGAGACGTGCTGTCATCAGGGATCAGGCCTGGATCCGACAAGACGGCACCACGCCACATGCAGTCAATGTCAGGGCTAGGGAGAAGTGCTGTCATCAGGGATCAGGCCTGGATCCGACAAGACGGCACCACGCCACATGCAGTCAATGTCAGGGCTAGGGAGACGTGCTGTCATCAGGGATCAGGCCTGGGTCCGACAAGACGGCACCACGCCACATACAGCCAAGGGGAGCCGGCGGTTCCTGATTGGTCGGTGTGGAAACCGTGATTTCTAGGCTCATCGACTTCGAATGATATTCACTCATTCTCCGGATCAAACAGCCCCCGACTTCTTTCCGCCTGGATATGGGAAGTCGCAGGTGTACCCAGGAAATTCCAAGATTATCCCAGAGCTCAAGTCAGCTGTACAAGCGTGCATGAAGACAATTCCCAGGAAGATGTGTCGAGAACTTTTAAGTAAGGATCGAATGGTTGCTGAAATTGGAGGACGGTATGTCGAACTCGCGCTTGCCCGGTAGTTGGCTAAGAGGTGTAAGCTGACACCTACACAAGAGGTGTAAGGTGACATCGTTGAAAATTGCTGTGCTTGTTGAAGGTACATTCATGTTCATTTCTGTAATTAATACATACACATGCTAGCACAAGCTTGATTTTACTGTTGTATGTGCGCGTGTGTGTGTGTGTGTGTGTGTGTGTGTGTGAGAGTGTGTGAGCGTAAATGTGAGTGCGAGTGCGAGTGTGTGTGTGTATGTGTGTGTGCGTCTGCGTACAATATATATATATATAAAGGTTGTTTCATAATTTGTGAATCCATCAGTATTCCATGGAAACAACACACAAGCATGACACGAACACAATTCATGCCTCAATATATTCACAACCTATGTGCACACACTCTCAGAACCGCTCCATCTACTGTACGAGCGCCACCCTGAGCTCTTCTTTCGAGGTACCTCCGATTTCCTGGCTCACTGCAAGCTCGAGCTCTGGGACACCACTGAACTGTTTTTCACGCGGTGAGTGCCTTCTTGAGCTTGGGGAGAAAAAAAAAGTCGGCAGGGGCCAGGTCAAGTGAGTACGGTGGGTGCTTAATGGTTTCCATCCCATGACTCTCCAGAAACGCCTTCGTCTTCCTGGAAGTGTGGGGTCTGGCGTCGTCATGGTGAAGCTTAAGCCGGTGACCACGCTTGGCTGCCCGTATCTTGCTGATGGCCCTCAGCATCTTTCTCAGCGACTGAATGAATCGTGCTGGTTCTATAGTCTTGCCTCTTGGAAGAAAATGAATGCACACGATTCCCTATGCGTCAAAGATTACCGTGCACATGACCTTCCCGCTCGTGCCCCTCCCCCTCCCCATTTTCAGCCACCTCGGGGTGCCCTCGTTTCTCTTCCACTGCTTGCTCTCCGTCCTTGCTAGAGGGTCGTAGATTGAGCAGCTCTCGAGCAGCCTGCACGCTCGCTCCCTTTTACTCCCGAGTGAGATTATGGGATGTCCATCGGCAGTAGATTTTGGCCGAACAGCCGATCAGCCGTTTCTTGGAGGGTGGAACGCCTCTCTTCCAAAGCCATCTCCTCAACTTGGCGCTCCACGCGCGGAGTGCGTGCGCTTCGGGGAGCCCCTGGGTGAGAACTGTCCAAAGTGCTTGTTTGCCCAGTGCTGAAGCGGCGAAAACAACGGTAAATGGTCGAAAGGGACGCATCACCAGCAGCATAGGCTTTGACCAGGAACCTACGCACTTGAAGAGAGTCTTCCCCAGCGAGTAAGTGTGCGCGAATGGCTAACTTATCGGTCTCGAATTAGGCTCCGACTCGAGAGCGTAGGTGGAGTCCAGATATAAGAACACTAATGGGCACAAATGGTCATTCAAGTGTTCACGTTGTTCATGCGTAGCTTGGGAATTCTTCATTTACCGATAAAGCAATGTAGTGCTTCCCTGTGTAATTGTGTATTTTCTTTGCGTATTCATTGTTGTTAAAATGGTTATCTCCGTCCCACTCTCATGGCCAAGTGGGATGCTGCATCGACCTCTGGCTACCCCAGCCGGTGTCTGGTTCAGGCTTGTCGTTTAATGCAGTGGCCATGAAGATCGTTCTAGAATTGATCAGGAATTATGCTGCCAGATATAATCCGGATTCCGGAAAAAGGGTTTTGTCACCACAAACTGGGTCCTGTAACTCAATATAACATGGCTCTCAGGTTCACGATGGTATGTTTGGACGAAGGGCTTGCACCAGGCATCAAAATCTATCATTGATTATTGACCAGGGGTCTTACAGGGCAGGCTTCTTATTGTTTCTTTTTCCAGGTTTCTTGCAGCATCAAAGGCTCGATTACCATTGTGAGGATCCGATATGGTCGAGGCTATGGTGTCACGGATGCCATTCACGAACACCTAATTTCTGTATGGACTGTGAAATCGTGTTGAATGGCGATTTATGGCAAGTTACCACCACGGGTTCGCTCGGCTCCAGACAAAGGATGCAAAGGAAAGGATGGCTGGCGATCCTCCAGGTTGCTAGCAAAGAAAGTGGTAAAACATGGGGCCGAGTGGGTTAGTTCAAAGGTTAGGGTGAGAGTGCGCCAATTCAAGCCCAAAGGAACCGTCAAATTCAAACCGGTATAGGTGAGAGTGAGAGTAGGCGAATTAAACCCTACATGAGCAGTCACATTCAATCCGGCGTAGGTGAGAATGAGAGTAGGCCAATTAAACCCTACATGAGCCGTCACATTCAATCCGGCGTATGTGAGAGTGAGGGTAGGTCAATTCAAATCCAAATGATCAGTCACATTCAACCCGGCGTGAGTTATGGTGAGAAGATACAAACAGAACCAAAGAGGATACATGAGTGGGAATTACGTACCAACGAGTTACCGCGCTTTTGCTCATTCATCATTCTAGTAAGCACTGCAGCATCTTCCCATCACCATACTCGTAGTAACTGAGACATCTTCAAAACATTCCTCTTTGTTTGTTCTGTTGCAGAGAGCTATACCAGCGGTTACCCGTGGATTGTTGGTTGGTTATTTGGGCTTATGGGTTTCCCCGTGGAAGCACAGAGCGAATGAAACCCAGTTTTCGACAGCCAGCTGGTATGCCTTTATATGGGAGATTAGAGAGAACGGCGTGAAAGGTGTGGGCGAAAGATAAGGAGCGAGCCGAGCCAGGACAAAGAGTATAGAGCAAACAGTGCGCTGTCGCAGCCTGGCCGGCGGTCGGCTCGGAGGGCCTGCAGAAGTGCCGTATCGTGCTGCGGCCCGGCTCGGAGGGCTGGCCCGGCCGCTGTACCCGGCTCGGTGCAGCGGTCGGCTCGGAGCGCCTGTAGAAGTGCCGTATCGTGCTGCGGCCCGGCTCGGTGGGCTGGCCCGGCCGCTGTACCCGGCTCGGTACAGCGGTCGGCTCGGAGCGTCTGCAGAAGTGCCGTATCGTGCGGCCCGGCTCGGGGCCCGGCCGCTGTACCCGGCTCGTACGGGGGTCGGCTGGGGCGCCTGTAGAAGTGCCGTATCGTGCTGCGGCCCGGCTCGGGGGCTGGCCCGGCCGCTGTACCCGGCTCGGTACAGCGGTCGGCTCGGAGCGCCTGCAGAAGTGCCGTATCGTGCTGCGGCCCGGCTCGGAGGGCTGGCCCGGCCGCTGTACCCGGCTCGGTGCAGCGGTCGGCTCGGAGCGCCTGCAGAAGTGCCGTATCGTGCTGCGGCCCAGCTCGGTAGCCTGGCGCACGTAAACAGCGGTGCCGCACTGACAGGCTGCTGGCTGGCTGCACCACAGCCGTGCATAGGCAAATACGGTCTGTCGGTACCACATCGCTTGCGGCTTATTTTCAGGGGAAGTTGCAAATTCTGCTTTGAAATAATGTAAATTTTCTTCGCGGCTAGGACTGCGCGTAAAGGTTTCCGTTTCTATTTGGTTCATTGATCTGTTTCGTCGACGTATCGTACACCATTCCACATCCAAATAGTAGTTCTGATCGTGCAGTTATGCCAGATTCAGAATTTGGGAGCAAATTTTGCTGCAGGATCCCCAAGGAACCAAGGATTGTGTTCTAGGCAGTGATGTACCTAGGATTTGCGTTGGGAGAGGGGAAAACGGATTTAGAGGGGCCCACGTACCACCATTAAGAAAGTTTACGGATTCCACCATTGTTTTTTTTTCAAAGGGGCCTCTTTAAAAACGAACATAATTAGTGACCAACTTAATTGTGCTGTGGAGGGGACCCAATCTATCAAAACCGTTTCTGAGTAACCGGATTTCAACCCTAACTTCCCCCACCCTGTTCGAAGGTTTTTCATTTGGTAAAATTGATCTTGATGGTTTTATTTGATAAAAGTCATTCTTGATAAGTCACCTCACACTGCTGACATTACACTTGTACACCTGACTTAATTGTTTTTTTTTCTTCTCAATTTCAGCCATTCCAGTTCCTAACGCTCGGTCCCCATCACGCCCACGTTCGTGCACGTGCATACCCGCCTTGCGCATTTGACGCATTCGCCACACTTCGTGCAATTCTACAGTTTCTGCTAGGCCCCCTACGTTTCTCTAATTGCTGCCACATGATAATTTTGAGCCATATTTAACGTGATGGAATGCTTCGTATGGGGGCTGGCTGGAATCATTTTATTACTTCAATTCGATTATTAGCTATCTTCTTTCCATATTGTCTGGTTACTAAGAAATCCGGATACCCGCTAAGCTTTGATCTACATCATCTCTTCGGTTAAATATGTTTCGAGATTGTCTACCGAGCCGAGGCCCTAGCTTGGAGTTCTTTTTTTAGACCTGTTGCGTTCTTCTTCGACTACGGATGTGTTTGAAGGCTACAGACCATTTTCATTACGGGCCTGGCACATGTTTGTGACCCTGGCTGTTTTGGCGGTTTTGTTACTTTTTGTGCACCGACGATGTTTTTGCAGGTACCGGCTCGTTTTCGAAGACATCGATGTATTTATTTAGTGCCCGGTCTTTTTTCATATGTTAGGACCACATCGCTTTTTGCGGGCTCTATCCTCTTTTTGAGCCCTCATGCGGTCACATGGCCCCGGTGTGCTTTGAGGACACCGATGTGTTTTTTTAGAGCCCCGGTGTGTGTATTTAGAGCTGCAACGCATGTTTAAGGCCCGGCTGATATTTGCGAGACTTGGTCCGATTTGGAGGGCTCGGTGCAGTTTTGGCCTACCGTTGTGCTCTTAGGGTCGCGCTGTGTTTATTTGGGGATCCTGACGCACATTTGTGCGGCTCCACCACGATTCGGGGGTTCCGATGCGATTTTTCTGGATCTCGGCGCGACTATCCGTGCCTGGTCCCGTGGTTCCGGGGATTCGACGCCGGGTGTTCGGGCTCCACCCGACTTTTTTGGGCTCTTCCGAATTTTTTATAGTCGGAGTCCCGATCTGTTTTTTCCCCAACGCCATATTTGTGTATTCCGCCGACATTTGTCGAGCTCAGGTGCGTTTTTCAAACCGTACGCGATATTTTAAGACATCTTGTACTATGTTTGGTGCTCCGGAGTGATTTTTTCTGGCTCGGACATTTATTTTATTGGAATCCCATTCTATTTTGGAGAGCTCCGACAATATTTTTTTTCGGGTCCCGATGCGATTTTTGGGCCACGCTTTGCTTATTTGGGGCCCTCGATGCAAATTTGTGGGAGCCCTGTGGCGAATTTGTGATGCCCCGAACCTGAATTTTTGGTACTAGCGACGGGAATTTTGGATCCCGAGCCCGATATTTAGGGGCGCTCGGAGCGAGTTTTCGGGACGAGTTGTACCTAGCTGGGGCCCCAGCGCAATTTTGGCGGGTTCCGGCGCAAATTTTCTTGTCCGGCGCGAGCTTTCTGGAGCCCACTGTATTTATTTGAAGTCCCCTACGCGAATTATCTGGGCCCCGATGTGAATTTGTGGATCCCCAATGCGATTTTTGGGGACCGGGGCGCGATTCTTGGGAGGTCACACCTCTCAGGATTTTCCATTTTCCCCTTTGGTACGCCGCTGCGGCTGCTCGAGTTTTTTTTTCAGCCGATGTCACCCTTCAGATTAGAAAGGCCCTCGGATAATTTTCTTTCGGGACATAATCTAAATTTTCCGGTGTTCGGGTTGATTCGGTCGAGTACCGGCGTGATTTTTTGGAGTCGATATTTTTTATCTATCTTTTTTCCGGGGCCCGACTCGCCCTTTGGGTCTTTGACGCAATTTTTGAGGCTGCAAAGTGACATTCCGGGCAGGAATTGATTTGTTCGGGGACAGCTGCGACTTTTGGGCCCGGCGCGACCTTTCGGGCCCCCAATGCGATTTTCAAGGGCTGCGACGCGACATTTTTGGGTCCCAGGGCGATTTTTTGGTCCCGACGTCATTTGTTTGGATCCCTAGCGCGAGTTAGGCCTCGACAGGCGAGTTAGGCCCTAGGCCTCGACAAGTTTTTGTGGGCCCAACACATTTTGGGAGCTCTCGTGCGATTGGTGGTCCCCGGAGTGATTTTTCACGTCTGGATTGTTTGTTGGTTGGTTGTCCCGGCTTCATTTGTTCGGGGTCCAGATGAGACTTTTGGGGCCCCGGTGCGACCTATCGAACCCCTGGCGGGGTTTTCAGTGGCCAGGTCCCAACTGTTTGGTACCCCAAGCTTATCGTGATTTTCAGGGGCCCCGTCGTTATTTTCAGGGACCTCAGCACGACCATTTTGAGCTCCAGCGTCATTTGTGGGCGTGGGCCTCAGCGTGGGCCTTTGTGCTACTTTTAAGGGCCTCCAATGTGGTTTTAGATGCCCCTTTGCGACTTTTAGGAGGCCAGTTGGATTTTGAGGGAACCCGCCGCAATTTTTGCAGAACCTCGGCGCGATTATTGGGGACCCCACAATGTCTCAGGGGGGAAACTGCCCTCTTTTCCCCTCTCCCCCTAGGGACGCTACTGGTTATGGATACTAACAAGATATTTTCGAACACTCAACACACAGTGGAATTGAAAATCCTCATGATTCGAAATTAAGGTTATATGTATATATATATATTTGCATCCAAGGCATACTTACCATACTCATAGCACATATCATACTTAATGGCATTGCGCTTTGCTGATATGATTCGCTCCATGGATTGTATTAAAGGAGGGACGGTATGAAGTTTCCAACCGCAAATAATAATATCACACAATAACGAGCTCTTTCTGTCTACTCTAACGTTTGTGTTTTATTTTTGCAAAACATTGCCTACTTTGATCACATTTCGTGGTGTTGTGTAGGTGTTTTCTATCATGCTCACGAGGCTTAAGCTGTATTTACTAGATGCACACCAACCCCACGCAATGTTAATATGTCCAAAATCTTCAACATAATTCAATGCATAGTTTGAGATAGCCTACGTATAGACCGTGCTTGGTACCTCCATCCTTCCCGAGCTGATCTGAACCGAGGTAGCATGAAATCAACTAATTTGCACTAACCTAACCTAACCTAACATGACCTGGCCTGACCTAAGCAGACCTCATTTTATCTGACCTACACTGTCCTTTCTTAACTTCTTTTCCATGCTCCCTAAGACACAGATATAATTCCCGGAATACAACGTAAGCTACATTCACCTAACAAATCCTTCTTACAGTAGCTTGGCTGACGTTGCAGCACGTGCGACTGACTGTGTAATCTTCAACCAATGAAGTCGGCTCCAGCAAACCCAGCGATTCATCGATGCCTTTGGAGCCGGCTGAGAAGGCCGAAAATGATGTTTGGTAATGCTTCAGGGCAGCCTTGATTGTGAGAAAAGTATTGTCGATGGGAAAAATATTAATGTAACATGTAATGTTTCAGGACAGTCTTGATTGTGGCAAAAGTATTTTCGATGGGGAAAATCTGAAGTTATCGTAGGAATCACAACTTTGGACGACTTTAGAAATCTGACCGCCATGTATTAAATCTCCAATGGAGATTTCTCGTGACTTAGTCAATCCAAATTCTATCTACGATTTTGAATAATCGCTAGATGGCACTGGTAGACGTGCGGCTGCTGAATGCTGCAGGGGGGAGTTATTTTTTTAGGCGTGCCGGACCATAAAGGTCATTTGCGCCGCCTTTAAAGCGAGTACGTAACATGTCTGTCTATAAAAGCGAGTGTTTGTGATCAAGGTGCAGACAAGTGGACATTTACGTTTGGGAAATTGTACGATATAGTTTGAGTGTTATTTAGGTGCTGAAGGCGGGGGCTGTGTTGGGGACATCTCCCTGATGTCTAAATGGCTTTAATTTTACTTTACTCCTCCACAAAATAATTTGTAGTTTGGGTGGGGGTGGGGGTGTTTTGAGAGTGGCGAGAAGTTGATTTTGCCAGGGTACCGGTTTTAGCCTACTCTTATCGAAGAGCACCGAGGGATCTTTACCGGGCGAACAAGGAGGTAATTGTCCACACCGCCTATCACGCCGGCCGCCGCGTGTTAGTTGTTAGTAGCGGGTTAGTCCAAGCATGCCATGCAGGGTTGTCAGTTCGGTTAATACGGTGTTTTGCAATTCGGCTATTCTACGTCTGCTGTACCTCTGGGTAGCCGTTTACGTTATGAAGTCGCAAGGCAAATCGGCTCATCTACGTCCGATGGCTCCTCTGGGTAGTCATTTTACGTTACGCTAATTTATATTTTAATTTTAGTTTTTGTGTTTTCCTCAAGCAATTTGGCTCATCTACTTCCCACGGCACCGCTAGGTAGCCATTTATTTCTAATTGGGAAGCAAATCGGCTCATGTACGTCCGACACCATGCGGGGATGGCTATTTACGTGTTTCTTACGAGTGTTTCGCGGTCATACATTGTGAGTTGATTTGAGTGTTGGTGGTGTGATGCCTACAGTGCTCCTGCTAGTTTTGTGGCATACAGATATTCAAATATAAATTGAAGGAGTTATGTGTGTTTGTCACCGAGAAGCGATGGAAGCGATAGGGTGATACCCTCTCTTTGGCAGAATGCCTTAAGTGGTTGTCTTTGAGAGCTAAAGCTATTGCAGTCTAGCAGGATGTGGCCTATGCTTAACGTGGGGGTGCAGGTGTCGCAGTGAGGTGTTGTGTATTAGTCACCCTCTAATTGAGGCTGTGTTAGTTTTGTGCAACCAGTTTGAAGTCTAGTGAGGATGACCTCTTTTTGTCGGTGATATTGATTTGATGTGTTCCATGTGCCTATCGTTGGTTTGATTGCGTGGATGTGGTTGTATTTGCTTTGTGTTGAGTTGTGTTGTGTCCATGTGTTCTGTTGATGTTGGCGAATGTGGCGTTGTAGGATTGCTTTGCAATCGTCTACCGAATATTCCACGCTAGGGTAAGTGTTCAATGTTAAGGCTTGCTTGGCGAGCCGGTCTGCTTCTTCGTTACCTGGGATGTTGGCGTGGCCCGGAGTCCAGAGGAAGGAAAAGTTAATGTTCACGCTATGGGCCACGATTTGTTGGATTCTATCAATAACGTAAAGTGGACAGTCGTGGGTATTGCTAATTGACTGGAGGACGGATTTGGGGTCTGAGCAAATTACTACGTTTCTAGCTTTACGCCTCATGAGAATGGAGATAGCGGCCAGAATGGCCATTGCTTCAGCAGAGTAGATGGATAAGTTATCCGGTAGACGCTTGGAAATCTGAGACCTGGTCCAGTGATGCCGATGCCTGTCTTAGCCTCGTGTTTCGTCCCATCCGTGAATACGAGTGATTTGTGATTGTTGTCATCGGCGAACTTGTGGAAGATGCCAAGAATTTCCGCCGATGTGATAGTGGATTTCTTCTCTGAGAGCAAGTACTCGACCGTTGGTTGACTGAAAGTCCAGAACGGCCTAGTGGGCGGTCGATCTGCAGTGGATGGCATTGCGAGGTTAAGATCTGAGAGAGCCGTGGCAATTTGAATGCTATATGGTGGAAGTTTGCGCCCAAATCGGCTCTTGTCGTATCTGTCAGGCGTAAAGCAGCGCTGTGCCGGATGATTTTTAATGGATTTGATTTTGATGTGGTAGCGGCACAGCTGTTGTGTCCTCCTGAAGTGGAGTGGGGGCGCGTTTGAGTCCACTAGAAGACTGGCTACCGGTGTGGTGCTGAGGGCACTTGTGGCTGCTCTGATGCAGCTGTTTGGATGATTTCTAACTTTCGGCTCCGACTTTCTGAAATGGTGGCAAAAATAATGCTGTTGTATTCTAAGATGGGTCGTATGATTGATGTGTACAGTCGTAGTGGTGTTTTCCTGTCTCCGCCCCAGTCTGTGCCTGCAAGTGCACGGATTATGTTGACGCGCTTCGCACATCGCTTCGAAATGGAGTTGGTGCGGGTGTTGAAACTGAGTTTTTCGTCTAAATGCACTCCTAAGAACTTGAAGCTTTTCACCTGTTCGATGGCTTTGCCATCGATTTTAAGTAGAGTTTTTGGTGTGGGACGGAGCTATATGTGACAGTGGTCGATTTTTCTGCGGACAGGGTTAAGCCCCAAGTTTTGCACCACTTTACAACGTGGTCTAGTCCTGCTTGAATGTTTTTTTTCAGCTTTAAGGAAGCATTGTGATGTTGTTCAAATGGCTGTCGTCCGCGAAAAGTGAGTATTGAAGTGAAGTGTCCGTGTGATCAGCAAGTATGTCGTTGATCATGATGATGAAGAGGCTCGGTGAGAGCCTGCTCCCCTGCGCCAGGCCCTGCTCCTGAGTTGTGGTGTTTGATGTGACACTGCCGCATCGGATCTTAAGGGTCCTGTCTCTGAGGAAGTTGAGAATGAAGTGTGCCATGTGTCCGCGTAGGCCTATCTTGTGGAGTTTGTGTGTCAGTGCGGACTTGTGTACTCGGTCGAATGCGGCAGTGATGTCTAAGTAGGTTGCTATTGTTGTGCGTTTGATGCGTAGACCACTTTTGATGTCATGCACTAATCTAATGAAATTGTCTGCAGTTGATTTTTGACGCTGGAAGCCGCACTGAAATTCGTCGAGCAGGTCATTGTGTTCCAGAAATTTCCTCAATCGTGTGTTGACCATGCGCTCGACCAACTTGCTAGCACAGCTAGTAAGTGAGATGGGTCTATAACCTTTTGGGGTGGAGTGATCTTTGTGCGGCTTTGGCAATGGGATGACTACGCTCTCCCGCCAGGATGCGGGAAGGTGTCGCTTTGGTACAATTCATTTATGGCCGCTAGTAGGTACGTTAGGGAATTTTTGCTAAGACGTTTAAGAAACTGGTAATGGATGTCGTCCGGCCCAATCGACGTGTTTCCACACTTGCTGGTGGCAAGGTGTAATTCGTGCATAGTAAACGACTGATTGTAGATTTCTATATTGCTAGAGCTAAAATTTGCTTTGGAGGCAAGGGCGTCTAGAGCGCTTACTATAGTGGTGTCGTAGTTGCTGTTGCCAGATACACTGGCGTAGTGTAGCTTAAAGTGGTCTACGATTTGTTGTGGGTCAGTGGTGTGCTATCCTTTCACCGTCAACTGGGGGAAGGGGCCTGGTGGTGGGCGTTTCAGGTTGAAACGCTTCATCAGGTCCCAGATTCTGCCGGTTGGGGTGAACCTATTGAATTGAGAGGCAAAAGACTGCCAACAGTTTTGGGCGTGCTGTTCGAATTGTGTACCGGCGATTGTTTCTGTGTTTTTGAGATTGCCTGTATGCTGATAGGTGTGTTTCGCACACGCATCTTTTCAATTGTTTGTGAGCACGGCGCCGTGCGGCGATTGCCCTTTGATAGTCCCGAGTCCACCATGGCGTAGATGCTTTTTTCCTAGGTTTGTTACTTTTTAGGACTGAGTCTCGTGCTGCTGAGCAGATGGCCCTTAGGATTGTCTCGATTTTACTGGTCTCTGAAGTTGCTAGGTTGAGGTCCACTTGATCCTCGAATTTAGCCCAGTCCACTCTTTTCAAGTTCCAAGATGGTCCAAATAGCTTAGTGTAGTGGATAGCGTCCGTGCTGAGCCTAATTGTGATTGGGTTATGGTCGCTCAGCTCTGAAACGTCTGAAACTGACCAGTCAAATAGTGAGCTAAGTCGTTGGGAGCAGCACGTTAAGTCAATGCAACTGTCCGATCCTCCTAAGGTCGGGTTGTAGTGGGTGGCGGCCCCGGTGTTAAGAAGTACTAAGTTGTGGTCCGAAATAAACTGGTGAATTTCGCGCCCTTTAGCGTCAGTCTGGTCGCTTCTCCAGGAGTGGTGTTTAGCATTAAAATCTCCCATAATGAGAACTGGTGGAGGGGCCTGAAGCAGCAAGTCGCTCAGCTCCTGTGGTGTGGGGGTTTCAGCTGACGGCGAGATGTATAGTGAGATGACTGTGGTTTGGCAATGGGCAATTTTGAGGCTGACTGCTACACAATTCAGAGGAGTATTTAACGTTATTCGACGATGAGGTATGCTGTTTGCAATGAGCATGGCTGCGCCCCATTTCCTATGTGGGCCGTTTACGTTGTCGACGTGCCAAGTGTAATCTGGGATTTTGTTCCAAGTGGAGTCAGAATCTCGAAAGTGAGTTTCTTGGAGCGCAGCTAGTAATGGTTTTTGTTGCAAGAATTCATATTTCAATTCTATGAACTTGCCTGGAAGGCCACCGGTGTTCCACTGGAAAAAAAAAGTTCCATTGCCGAACGCGTTTAATGGCTGTTGGTGTTCCTATACTGGGGTGGTGCCGGTGTCGAGTTGGGGAGAAGAAGTTGAACCAATGAACGGAGAGAGGGTTGGGAGGTGACCCAGGCAGGAGTGGTAGCCTGGACCTGGTCGCACCGTTCCTGGGAGGTGATTGGGTGGAGTGACGGCGGGATTTGCGCTTGGGAGGCGCGGTGGGTTCGGGCGGGATTCGTTGGTCTGGAGTTGTGGGTTCGACGGGCTTGACAAGAGTGGTAGGTTCAGTCTGAGTGCTGGCCTCAGACGAGGTTTTGGAGTGGGTTTGGGTGGGTGTGCAGGAGGTGGTGGGGGGTTCGGTTTGGCAGGAGATGGTGGCCGTCGACTCGCAGGTGGTGTGGGTGGATGTTGTGGTGGTCTTGGTTCTAGGCCTTGGTTTTGGCGGTCTGATGGGTGTGGTAGGGGCCGAGGCCCTGGAGGAGGCAGTGGAGGGAAGGCTTCAGGGTGGCGAGGTGGGCCCTGGCCGGTTGGAGGCGGTGATGCGAAGGGATACGGCCAGGAGCCGTGGGGATGGGTGGGCACCGGTGGGGGATGGGATGTAGACCGGGTCTGGGTCTGATGGGTGTTGGAGTAGGGATGATGCGGGGTGGATATGGGAGGCCGTACTTGAGGTGGGATGGTGGTGGGCATAGGCCGGGTCTGAGATGGGGTGGGAAGGGAAGGCGGCCCAGTCCTTGGTGGGGTGGACGTGTGAAGCCGGGCCAGTGGTGGAAAGGGTGTGAGGAGGAGGCCGGGTCGAGGGTGAAGGGGATGCGGATAAGGGCCAGGTCTGAAGTGGAGTGGTTGTGGGAGGAGGCCAGGTCTGGGGTGGGGTGGCGTGGGAAGGAGTGGTGATCGGTGAGGTCGAGGGGCGGTGGGCTGAGGAAGCCGGGGATCGGTGGCGCGGTTGAGGCGAGGGTCGGCAGAGCGTTGAGGAGGGAGGTGTGCCGGGCTCCGGGAGCCCGCTGCTGGTGGGATGGTAGGGCGGGTGGGAGCTGATGTTGGAGGGGGTGTGGGTTGAGGTGTGGAGAGCTTCGCTGCGTAGCTTCGCCCGGCGGTAGGTGCGGTGTGGGGAGGTGCAGTTGTGGCTGTTTGAGTGTCAGTGGTGGTGGTGCGGCGTAGGTGCTGCTGTGCTGTTGCATGTGGCACCATGTGAGTTGCCGCATACCGGAACACCTCCCTCTCGTATGCCCACTTGGGGCAATCGGGGTTGGTGGCGGGGTGCGGCCCATCACAGCCTGCACACCTCCTTTCGGAGGAGTTGCAGGCGGATGCCGTGTGGTGATCGGCGCACTGACTGCATCTTGGAGTTGGCGACGCGCATGCGCGTTCACCATGTCCATAACGCAAACAGAACCGGCACCGTAGTAGCAAAAGCACGTAGAGGCGTACCTCGTAGGCCTTGTTGTGTATGTGGACGTGTGATGGCGGGTGTTGTGAGTCGAAAGTCAGTACTAGAAGTGTGTGAGTCGAACGTTGAATGCTGCGCCGGGGTCCACCTATTAATACTATTATCGCTAGATGGCACGGGTACAAGCGCGCCTGTTGAATGCTGCACCGGGGTACACCTAGCTAACTTATGTCGCCAGATGGCATCAGTACAAGTGCGCCTGGTGAATGCTGCACCGGCAAGCACCTATTTATACTAGGAACGCTAGATGGCACTAGTACAAATGCACCAGTTGAATGCTGCGCCGGAGCGCACCTATTAATACTATAATCGCTAGATGGCACTGGTAAAAGCGCGCCTGTTGAATGCTGCACCGGGGTACACCAAGCTAACTATTGTCGCGAGATGGCATCAGTGCAAGTGCGCCTAATGAATGCTGCACCGGGGTGCACCTATTTACGCTTACCACTAGATGAACACCAACCCCACAGAATGTCGGTGGGTTCAAAATCGACCCAAGCCACTACGCTCCCAAGTGGGTTTGAACCGAGTTAACCCAAAATTGGCCCAACCCGACCTAACCTAGCCTAACACACACTGCATCGCCGTTCGTGCGAACGTGCCTCTTTCACGATCCTGGCTGGGTATTTTTCATCCTCCACATCCGGAGATATCCTACTAAATTATCCTCCACAACCAGAGGAAAATCCTTTCCTGTCCTCTCATCGATAGGAAGAGGAAGGAAGAGTGAATGTGTTTCCCGAGCAGTGAATGTGTGGTCCGAATGAAGAGTATATCAAACCTTCGCGTTTTATTACAATTAATACACCCGGGATGACAGAGGCGATCGCTTTCCCGAACGGCTTGACGGCACAATGTAAAGATAATGTTTTATTTGTTATATGCTGTTTTATATTTGTTATATGTTTTATTTGCTCAGTTGGCCTGAGCGCGGCGCCGCGAGCAGACGCGTCTCGGTCGCTCGCCCAACCTTTCCCTCGCCCTCTTTGTTGCCTCTGTATATGGGGTGTGTGAAACTCTGAGTGAGAAGTTAACCAGAAAGAGTGAAAAGTGCACCAAAAAAAAGAAGTGAGATATCGAACCAAAACCGGCGTACTTATACGCTACACGTACGCGAAGTGGCTACTTAGTGGCCTACTTCGCGTACGAGTGGAACCACTAAGTAGTTCGCGTACGAACTACTTAGTGGAAATTTCTGCTGGTTATTCCTGACGGAAATTAAATTTTTGGACAGTGATTGCAGTGATTGGACGCCTGAAAAACTGAGTGGGTGAAGAAGTGACAGCGCCTTTCTCTATATTGACTTCCCTTGCATCAATCATCAGCTACTGCCCGTGGTTAGTCTTCTTTCCGACACTGCAGCGGAGAAGGCTGACTGACTGACGCCTTGGTGCCGCTCGGAATTCCTGTGCCTCCAGCAATAGTGTTCTTCATCGTCTATCTACAGCGCTACCAGTTTTCATCATGCACACGGACATCATCAGGCTGCTGCTATCCATCGCCCTTGTGCAAATTTGAAGCGCCTTCACGTCCCCCGGTCACCCGGGCTTGCCACGGGCACGCAGCCGTCCCGTCCGTGACGTCATCACCGCCTCCCAGTCACCAGCTGGCACTCCCCTCGGCCAACCTGACCGAGGGGAGCGTCGCCGTTATAAAAACAGCGCCCAAGAAAACACACCGGGGCAGGCGCGGCGCCAGGGGCGGCAGAAGACACGGATCGCGAGGCGGAACAAGCCATGTGGCAGCTGAACAGCGCAAAGGACAGCTCCACCTGGGACTCATCAATGCACAATCTATCAAACCTAAGCTACTTGAACTACACAACGACCTTCATTCTTACTCTCTTGACCTAGCTGTGGTGACTGAGACCTGGCTGCGACCTAGCATCCACACGTGTCTCATTAACTTCCCCGGTTACCAAGTGAAACGTGCGGACCGGCCCGACCCTAGTGGTTACGGTGGGGTGGCGATTATCGCCAAGTCAGCACTAACTATTACCGTTTTGAAAATTTATACGCCTCCGAACTCGAGCTCCAAACTAGAATCACTCTGGGACAAAGTCAAAGGGAAGAGCGGAAAGTATTTCATTCTAGCTGCAATCTATCGGCCTCCTCGTAACACTCTTCCTGCCTTAAATGATGACTTCGCTGAGCTCGAAAGACAGGTTCAATTGCCGAAACTGAACTTTACCGGCACTTTCTAGCTCGCAGGTGATCTAAATTGTAACCTTCTCGACACGGCTAATAGCCCCAGCAAAACACACCTCCTTGAGTTCGGTTAGGTATTGGTTTAACACGTCGACTGTTGAGTCATAAGCGTCGCATCCACGCCGATTGGCGGGAAGAGTAGCCCCAGGCAAAACACACACCCAGACCACTCGCCCACCTCCTTGAGTTCATCAGCAACTATTCACTTACCGTGACAGTGCAGCGTCCTACATTCGCCAAGGCTCTTTATTGGATGTCATCATAACAAACTCGCCCATCTCAGTCGGCAAAACCAGAGTAAGTTTCTGCCACTACAGTCCTCATAAATGTATCATATGTTCCATTAAAGTAAACAGGCCTGCCTCAGTTAACACCGTGATAAGGTCACGTTCTTACGGACGAGTAGATATCTCGGAACTGACCCTTGACCTTGGTGAGATCGACTAGGTCCAGGTCACTGGGCGCATCTCAGTAACGGACAAATGGGATACCCTGCTGAAATTGCTGACAACTATTCTTGACGAGCACCTGCCACTCAGAAACATCAAAATTCGGAACCCAACAGCACCACATGTCAGCGAAGCTACCAAACAGCTCATGCCCCGGCGAAATGTAACTTTGCACATGCAAGATAGAAGCACATACAAAGTACTTAACAGACAAGTTCGCTCAGCTATTAGAGCTGACTGTAGGGACGATATTAGCAGAAGGATAGCACAAAAAGGCCTATCAGCTGCGTGGCGTGCTATTAAGCCCATTATCGACACCAAAAAAGGCTCTCAAAGAGTTCAACCTCAGGTCCTACCTGAGCATCTAAATCAATACTTTGTTAGTGTCGGACCTAAGGTATCAGCAGAGGTCAAACGCCAGGCAAACATGCCTGAACACACACCTCCCAGTTGCCGGCTATCGCGCGTATCTACCAGCTCCTATAAAGTATCACCCATATCCCTCGAACAGCTAACCAAAATTGTCATGGACATGAGGAGCACAAGTGCTTGCGGACCCGACGGGATCTGTATTAAGGTTATCAAATTTCTGTTCTTTTTATCGGAGAAGTGCTGCTCGACATTATAAACACATGCCTGACTACAGCTGATATCCCCTCCACTTGGAAACAGTCAATAGTAACTCCCATTCACAAATCAGGAGATCCTTCGGATCCCTCTAATTTTAGGCCCATTGGTTGGTTATTGGTTATTGGTTTTACGACACGTCGACTGTTGAGTCATATAGCGTCGCCAATCTCTCACGCCGATTGGTCGCGGGCGAAGAGTAGCGACAGGTGAGACTCGAACCCACAATCTTTCGATTGTGAGACGAGCATCTTACCCCTAGACCACTCGTCCCCAATTTTAGGCCCATCTCATTGGTTCCGGTTATCGCCAAAATCACAGAGAGGGTAGTGCAGAAACAACTCTATCACTATCTGAACTCAAACCACCTACTGGCCTAAACTCAGCACGGCTTCAGACCATGCCACTCTACGGAAACCGCTCTCATCGCAGTCACGGACAAAATACTAGCAGCAATGGACCGTTCGGAAGTAGCTCTCCTTTGCATTCTGGACCTCAGTAAAAGCCTCGACGTAATAGATCACACCAAACTACTCACTAAACTAGAACTCCACGGAATCGATACTGACTGGCTTAGGGCTTATCTGGGAGGTCACACGCAGGCTGTTAGCATCTCAGATCAACGCGGAAACGGGCATCTCTCCTCCTTTCTCCCAAACAACATAGGTGTTTTTCAAGGCTCATCACTAGGTCCACTCCTCTATTGCATCTTTTCAAACGACCTCAGTTTGCACGTCCCGGTAGCACACGTCACTCAGTTCCCAGACGACACCCAGGTCCTCATCTCCGGTCGCAAATCTGACCTCCCAAATCTGATAAATCAGATGGAGACATGTCTGAACCAACTTTACGACTACTTCCTGGATAACGGTTTGAAGGTAAACCCGACCAAAACTCAACTTCTCACGTTCGGATCGCATCAAAATCTTCGCAATATTACCCCGATACGAGTGTGCTTTAGGGACGCCGTGATAGATGAGTCATTCGTGTAGGAACCTAGAGGTGATATTTGATCGCCACATGTCGTGGGATTCCCATGTAGCTGTTGTGGTCCGCAAGTGCACTGGATTCCTTCTGGCCCTGAGCCATCTGAGTCACCATCTGCCAACCAGTACCCTCTTCACTATAGTCAATAGCCTAGTTATATCCAATATCCTCTACTGCATATCTGTTTACGGGAACGGGTCGGCAGCAAACATCCACAGACTAGACAAGATCATTAACTTCGCCACTAGAGTCGTGTCAGGTCTACGGAAATTTGATCATATTTCTGATGCCCGTAACGAGTTGGGTCTCCTCACCGCAGCCGATTTGCATCTATTTCACAGCCTTACTTTGCTCCACAAGATCATTCTGACGGGTGAGCCAACGCACATTGCCGGTCAAATCTCTGCAAACTCTACCCTACGAAACCGTCATACGCGTGCAGACGACCACTTGCACCTGCCAGCCATACACAGAGAGGCGGGCCGCATGAGATTTCTCTACTCGTCTGTCTTCCACTATAACAAACTCCCTACTGAAACAAAAACATTGAAGCTGTCTAACTTCAAGAAGCATGTACTAGCTTATTTCCACGAGCAACACTAGTCACAAAACAAAACTTACAAAGTGGATGTGTGTACACCATGAACTCACATTTAGGTCATCGCTTTCATATCACTTCTATAAACTACTCGTGTATAGCTCGTGTTGCAAGCACGGTGTGTATAGTGCAGATAGTGATATGGGTATTGTATTATGTTGGTGTATGAATGTTTGTTCCGCATCTGCTCCCACTATTGACCACAAATCTCTCCTTTCTTTGTAAATATCTGTGAGTTATACCCAGACTGTCCATAACAGCCACTATACATGGAGGGCATGTATCGTGAAATAAAGAAATAAATAAATATGACTTCGACTTAGGCAAAAAGGCCATTTTTCTGCCTGATCTAATCGTACGGCAAGTTTGCGTATCGTACGCTTGTTTGTTTGTTTGTTTGTTTGTGTACTCATTATATTGCTAGCAGAGTCTCCACCACTAGACAAAGTCAATAAACCTGAATATAATCGGTACATAGTGGGCAAAAGTACATAGCATCACATACCAAGCCAGACACAACAAGCCGCCTAGACACAAACGCATAACACCATGTCATAACACCATGTCAAGTGTATTTGCCCATGACCGAGCGTCCAACCTCCAGGACACCGCAGAAAACAACGGCTCAAAAGTGAAAATCATCGCGACACGAGATTGGGTACTTCCGGATGTGAGCGTGGGATTCGGTGCTGAATCGAGACTTGCATTTCGCCAGACCGTCGCCAAACCAACCAAACCACCTGTACGGCCTCTTGCTGAAAAGCTATGTAGCGGTTGCGGGAGTCTGCCCTACACAACATACCCGACTACACTGTGCACTACACTGCACTGCACTGCACTGTGCAGACACGAGCTCCGCGGACGGTGAACAGGCTGCGTTTGAGGGTGGGGTGGATTGGTGCGTGTGGAGAAAGAGAGGGAGTTGATGCGTTCTGTCCACTTTAGTTATGTGCCATAGACATCGGAAATGTGCAGCCCGAGAGCAGCATGCTAAAACATAGGCTCTGCCAATTATCGGCGAGCCGAGCTCGTGCGTGCTGCCGCAGTATGCACATGTTCATGCTCAAGACATGGTCATCCCTATCTTGTCTTGTCAATGAACAAACTCGATTTCACGGGAATGAAACGGAGGTCGTAATACTAGAAGCATATGTGCATTCATTGTGAATGCGCTAAGGCGACATTTTGCACCAGAACGGTCATCTTTAATGCAAACACATGCTTCCTAGCCCACTGAAGTCTACCCGAAACTTCTGAAGTATCACGCTGAAGTTCGTCTGAAGCAAGTATTAGCATCTGACGCCGCCGCCGCAAATTATGCATGCTGGATTGGAGTAAATAATATAAACATACATGCATGCTTAATGGTGTTCATGTTTCTGCGTTTTTTTCCCTGTACGATTTGTTTCATTTATAAAATATACTTGCGGGGTCGATGTCAATAGTTGAGAGGTACCTGATGTATGACAGGATTCGATTACGTCGCGTTGATCAGCATTGAATTAGTTCTGTCTAGTGGATCCGGTCAAGATAAAAGCTCTAAGAGTGAATCCAAAAATACCTCTTGTTAATGGGTCTGTCCCAGACGCTCAGCCACTGATACCTCTACATGCTGAGGGCCGATTTTCGGCATCGGCCATCGCAGTGATATCAAGCCTGACAAGGTATGCATCCTGATGCCGGGGCCCCGCGATCAGGGCATCCGACGCCGGCCGGAAATCAATGGGGCCCATCGTCAATGTCGCCAATGGGAGTGAGTAAGCGCGTCGGGCGCGAGCAGCTGTCTGGGACTGACCAGCCAACAACGGTAGTCCGCTATACGTGAAGACAACATCGCGACGGAACATACCAAATCCGGTTGCGAAGCTGGGAAAAAGGAGCAAGGAAAAAAGGAAAAGGGAAAAGAGAAAAAAGGGAAAGGGAAAAGGGAAAAATGACACCACTCATAAGCAATGCATGTGCATTTTATGTCCTGGCGTGCCGTGTGTTCGCCGAAAGTGACCAACAACTTCATAAAACACAGAATTATTTGGGTGAGCTTTAGCCCTTAGCAGACCGCTCTGTTTTTCCAGGGGGGAAATAGCTCCATCGACGCAACTTCTCAATGCCCAAAGGCCTTTTCACGTGCATAGTGCAAAATGTTATTTTGATGCTCTTATCGACATAAATTGGATTTATGTCCTTAATTCTGGCAGGAAGAGCCATAATAACCATCAAACAAGGGAAAAATGTTTGAAACTTCGATGGCCACCAGAGAGGATGTTCCAACCACGATTATAGTTACTGCAGCAGTAACATAGCTAGCATAACCCCTACATACCTAGAGAAGATATCTTGCTTCAGCCTCGCCCTACACCTGTAGTCAGTTGCAGGGGTAGCATACTCAGTTGGTAGGGCGTTAGACTCTTGGTTGCAAGATCATGGGCTCGAATTCCACAACTGGCGGAATTACTGAGTCCACCCGCAACCAATTGGCGTGTGACGTTGACGATGCTATATAACCTAGCAGTGGGAATGCGTCGCGAAGGAACCAAGGAGGTCAGATACACGCGTCTTTTGCCATTTGTGATGGTCGACGAATCGACCCGTTTATGCCTCGGTGGAAAGCGAAATTGCTTGCAGCGTTTTCGCTGCGGCCGTTGCTTTATCGTGAAATGAAAAGTGCTTTTCAAACAATAGGCGTCCGGTGGCAGGTTGAAGCCGTCGGTCGACTGGGCGAGGGATCTGACCCGTCGGCTACCACCAGTTATCTGCTGATGCGATATGGCTGTGTGCGGGGTCACCGACCGATATATATGGTGGAAGGCTAGGCAATGTGGGAGGCTATCGACCGATACATATGGCGGAAGATATGGATCGTAGACAATGTTCGGGGACACCGACCGATACATATGGCGGAAGACATAGATCGTAGGCCGTGTGCGGGGCTACCGACCGATGCATATCACGAAAGACATCGACCGTAGGCAATGTGCGAGGCCATCGACCGATACATATGGCGGATGACATTGATCGTAGGCAAAAAGAAGAAGAACCCTGGATTATTTTACGACGCATCCGACTCCTGGACCATACACGTATAGCGTCGCCATCCTCTCATGTCAATTGGTTGCGGATGCACTCAGTAATCCTACTAGTTGCGGGATTCAAGCTCACAATCTTGCGATCAAGAGTCCCAACACCCAACCGACTAAGCTACCGCGACACCCTAGTTTGTAGACAATTTGCGGGCTACCGACCGATGCATTTCACAGGTATATAAACATCGATCGTCTATGTTTCACTTTAATGCTGCAAACACACCCCAACCGTACATGTCTGGCGCAGCGTGGTGTTGAACTCCGGAGTGTCCCACGCCTTAGCTACCCACCACTGTTCGGGGGTGGAGAGCTGATGGGGTGTTTCATGTCTGGCGCAGCGTGGTGTTGAACTCCGGAGTGTCCCACCCCTTAGCTACCCACCACTGTTCGGGGGTGGAAAGTAAAGGGGTGTTTCATGTCCCACGTGTTGAACCCGAGTTCTAGCTACCCACCACTGTTCAGGGTGGAGAGCTGATGGGGTGTTTCATGTCTGAGTGGTGTTAACTCCGAGTTTCGCCCCTTAGCTACCCACACTGTTCGGGGGGAGGCTGTGGGGTGTTTCGCTGCGCCGTTGAACGGCCCCCGTCGCCATCCGGCATGCGAGATCAAGGACGTAGGACTGCCCGACATGACCGATGGCAGGTGGGGAAGGACATTCCTTCAAGTGGATGTTTTCCCAGCCACGCCACAGATTAATGGTCCAGGCTTCCAAATGTTGGAGAATATGCCCTCCCTTTGTTCTTACGTTCACTTCAGGGAATCACGATTCCACATGGAATACTCGGGTACATGTATCCTAACAGAGTCCAATGATCATCTATGTATATAATTATCTCCATATTTGCTTCCCCCAAATATTGCCCGAGTCACCAGCTCCACCGCCAATGAGGCTGGAAGTGTGCATGGATGTCCCTTGGTTTCCGAATTGGGGATTGTACTTCTGGACGCTGCTGCTTTTTTGCGCTTTCGGTTTAGCCTGAACATGTCCGTTATTGTAAATGATCTTCGTCCTGAGTGGTGAACGGGAAATGATGCGACTTCGACCAAGTAAATGATGCCGACTATGGAGACTAAAAGCTTTTGTTTCATTTTCCCTTTTCAGCGCTGGTCACCGGAGGCTTTGCTAAGGAGGGAAATTGTGAGAGAAGTTGATATCGACGAATTTAGGTTTATTTATGCATTTTGTCAAAAGTATCAATGTCATGAACGTTGGAATGAACGAATAAATGCACGAATGAATGGAGAAATTAATTACTAAGCCACCGATTTGTCTGTTTGTTTATTGGGTGGTTCTCGACGCACAATTTATGCACGATCACGGCTAATGGCGCCACCCACACTGTTTCACCAATGGATGAATCAAGGAATAAATGTTATTGGAAGCCCTAGGCCAATGTTAGTCGCGCAGTGGTGAGTGTTAGAAAACAGCGAACATATTGGCAAATAATGCATCGCACTCTTTCGCAAATATCGCAGTCCCAGGTCATCAAAATGTTCATGGAAAATACAATGGCAAGTTCAAACTTGTACATCGAAGCTCGTACATCGTTCAAAGGTATGGCATGGACGTCGCTTTGCATACGCTTATGGGGGGACTATTCTCCATGTTCATTTTGGTCCCCTAAGAGCTCAGTTGGCCTCCAATATTTGCATGGTGCAAGTTGTTATGTCTTGGTTTTATTTGCTATTACCTTCCTAGGTAGGTAGTACACGTCTTCTGGGTAGGTATTTACATCAGCTATGTTAGGTCAGGAACCTGGGTTGACATTTCATTTTGAATACATCTTGATTATATTTGAACGGAAAGATGTAGATTACTCATGCAACCATAACTAAATAGTGGTACTGGTACATTATCATAAAACCATGTATTGCATTGCTGGTCTTTTGCCATGCATCGGACATTCTATTCAGGCTTCATCCATTTTATATTGTTTGATATCTGATGAAGCCAATTAAAAAGGGTATTTGCTCTATTGCGGTTACAACTTGCAAGCCCTACTTTTGAGAACTGAATACCATGGTTCGCCGCATGGTTGAGGCACTCCTAGCCGATGGAGCTCCGCAGTCACGACTTGGGGCGCCTCAGGGGGCTGAAGGAGCGCTCTGCTGTGCACATGGTGGTCAGTGTGGTAACGGTCAGCGTCACCAGCCCGATGGCCTTCGCCAACATGACGTACAGACCGAGGTCGCCAAGTGCCTTCACCGCGTCCTGCACGCACTCCAGTTCGAGCCCGCCCTGCCGGCAGATGTCGCATAGCACCTAGGCGTGTAGAGTGAGTCGATCTGCGTCCAAACTGTAAAACCGAGCCGCGCGGTCGAGCGCCTAGTCGTCAGAGTCGTGGCAGGCGTCCTGAGCCGGCGGAGGTGAGCACAGGAGTTGGCAAGAAGAAGAGGAAGGAAAACCCCCAAGGAGAAAGAAAACTCTCCCAGCAGTCAAGCGAGGCGGCTGGCCGTGCTGCACTGCTAATGCGCTACGTGGTCAGTTGAGTTTGGCCATGTGTTTGCCCACACCGCCGAGTCAACAATGATGAATAAGACAGAAGGCCGGCTATGATTTCAATGGCATGTTACATCAGTATCGCTGCTTGAGCTTGAAAATGTTACCTCATTACCTTATTTGTTCATGAAAACAGCACCTTATCCAGAAGCTGGAGAAACCTAAACTATAGTGTAGAAAACATTCAATTCTGCACTGCTGATGCAGAAAGGAAGGACCATTCAGCACGAAGAAACTATTTGATAATGTGAGTGGAGGTATTTCAGCAACGATACCTACCATCTCCCCGCTATGTATTTATATGTGGCCAAAGGCCTCCGTAAATACTTAGACGTCACGTAAAACGTAATCAAAACGCTCCCAAACGTATGATGCATAGAAGGGAATTTTCAGTCATATTTTGTGATTGAACATCAAAATCCACTGTGGATAAATCATAAGTGTCCTGGAAAAATATGTGGTCCAGAACTTAAACTCTCATGTGTTTGGTTTTGGTTGCTTCGACTTTCATACGATCTGCGTTTACATCCCTTTGGTGGATATTTTGTCCCACGATCCCCACGAAAAGGTAGGTAGTAAAATGGGGTCAATTTTCGTACCCGAAAAGTTGTAAACCAAAACTAACACCCAACACAATGTCCGTGAACTGTATAAATGTACAACGGTACAGAGTTAAGCAACAACACTGATCACGGAGCTGCAAAAAAAAACGCACCAAAAACAACTTTTCCAAACGCGCGAAACCTAGTTGGTGAAGTTCGATGAGTTTCTAGGACCTACATCTCGCTGGGTTTTTGCTCCTCCAATCATTTTCATCAGGTGACACCCACGGCATGACAACATTACGTTCATTTATACTGTTGATCAATGCGTTCACCAAGAATACCAATTTATCTCCATACCAATATATGCAATCGTCTTGGTTACGAACAGTTTGGAAGTGGTTAGAAAACAGAGACATTGCGTGTAAAGAAAATATCCGACCTTCAATATACCAGGAGGTGCTGAGTTGACATCAATAGTAACGATAAAGATTATACTTAATTACTCTATTGAGTAATTAAGTATAATCTTTATCGTTACTATTGATGTCAACTCAGCATCTCCTGGTATAATGAAGGTCGGATATTTTCTTTACACGCAATGTCTAAAACCCAGGAGCATCTAAGATTCTAAGAGCCATTCTTCGTTGTATTAGAAAACAGAGATACCTGACGACGCAATATGAGTTTCCATCCTTTTTCCATATGCCTTCACCACTTCCATATGGCTTCAGAACGAAAGCAATTTCGACCATCTCTTGCCCAGGGCTCAGTCGTACGATCTCCAGCCCCATCCGACGCCATGCTGTTTTTGTGGGCGTGATTGGAGCGCTGTCAACAAAGTAGGATTTAAACATTTTAGAAAGGTCATCAATATAACGCACAGAGAGCCTAATCCGTGGTTTCCCGAGGTATGGCTATGATTGAAGGCTTCCGTATAGCTTGAGGGTTAAATGAGAGAGATAAAAAACAGACAGAAACAGAGACAGAAACAGAGACAGAAGCAGAGACAGAAACAGAGACAGAAACAGAGACAGAAACAGAGACAGAAACAGAGACAGAAGCAGAGACAGAAACAGAGACAGAAACAGAGACAGAAACAGAGACAGAAACAGAGACAGAGACAGAAACAGAGACAAAAACAGAGACAGAAACAGAGACAGAAACAGAGACAGAAACAGAGACAGAAACAGAGACAGCAACAGAGACAGAAACAGAGACAGAAACAGAGATAGAAACAGAGACAGAAACAGAGACAGAAACAGAGACAGAAACAGAGACAGAAACAGAAACAGAAACAGAGACAGAAACAGAGACAGAAACAGAGACAGAAACAGAGACAGAAACAGAGACAGAAACAGAGACAGAAACAGAGACAGAAATAGAGACAGAAACAGAAACAGAGAGACAGATACAGAGAGACAAAGACATGTAAAGACAGAGACAGGGAGACAGAGAGACAGAGAGACAGAGAGACAGAGAGACAGAGAATAGAGAGACAGAGAGATAGAGAGACAGAGAGACAGAGACAACAGACAGACAGATAGAGAGAGAGACAGAGACAGAGAGAGAGAGAGAAGGATAGAGAGGGAGGAAGATAGAGAGGGAGTTCACTTGTTCAGCAGTATTTGGTTCATTTCAGAAGAAAAACAATTGTCAAGAACATGGGCCATTCAATTTACTTGCCCATCTGATAATACAGGAGACCTAGGCTGGGTCGGTCCAAGCCAAATGGTGCAGTAATTATCCACAGTCATACAGCATTTTGCCTGCATTTGTCTGTTCCATGTGGTAAGTGAGCATGAAACAATGTTAATTTCAATTTCACTTTATCTTGGTTGTGTAGACATAGGTAGGGCGATGTCCTTTCTCAGCATGATGCATTTTTGTCACATTCCTGAATGTCTAGATTTCAGCCACCAAAATGTTGTACATCTTATATATACCTCCGGTGTATCAGATACTAGAAGATGGATATATTGGCTTTCCGAGTGGAGGAGTTCACCCAAGAGCCCAAGAGCCGGGCAATAGGCGGTAACTGGAATCTCGCTGCGGGCCGTCCATTACTAGACACGTATTTGGCCTCTTTTGTTTTTGGTAATCCAACTTCATGCAAAGAAAATTGACATTAACCACGCACCAAATACATCAAGCACTTAGTTTTCCCTGAAAAAGTGAGCATCACCCGCACCAAGCTCTGTTAGCATTCGTGATAGCATAACCCAGCTAATCAAACGAGTCAGTCTTTTGATATTGGATTAAGTCCACCATCGATCACGCTATTCTTGGCAATTAGCAAGCGTTCACGCTTGAGTCATTAATTAGTGTAATATATTATGCAAATTGTTCCTATGACTCCAGTCGTCATTTAGACGGTCAATGTCTCTTTGCTGTATGGCGGCACGTGATTGCATACTCGCCCGACAGCGTACCACTTCCACCGTCTCAAGAATGGCACCCATTCAGCACTAGATGCGCATCATGGCACTAGATGCGCGATGACAGCATCTATTGCCATCGGAGCCGAGACGGCTGTCGCACCCAATTACCGTCCGGGACGTGCCTCTGGATATCGGGGGAATGTCGGACCATAAATACCCAGGGGTGTTTACAGGCTGGACGGCAGGCCCTCGTCGGTGCCCGCGCTCACACCGCGTCGGCCAATACCTTGGTGATAATTCGCGCGCCTTAGATGCTGCCCGCATCTGGAGAAAATTGGCCGGCCCGGAGCTGCGCGTCAAACAGGCGCCGTGACTGGAGGTGAAAAAATGTCCAACCTGTCACCTACACAATATCAGACACTGCCAGGCTGTCACATGTTGATGGCTCACAGTAAGACCAGTACACCAGAGTGCGAACGCGAATTATCCACGATAAACGCTAAAATGGAACAAAGAAGAAGGTTTTAGTCTATATATTATCTTCAATTTGGCATCCAGTCACTTATATCTCACCATTCAACAACTGCAGGCTGAAGTGATGCACTCACTGCTCACTACACTGATGCAGGCTGAACAAGATACTGATTTGGTGATCAACAGTTATTTTAACGATAACTAAATATAAAAGTGATAAAGTGAGCATGCTAGCTACGCTATTTATGCTATATGCTCATGGTGTTCACACTTCCGAAGAATAAGATAAACCACATACGAGTCACGGATATGTAGCTATGGATGTTCTTTGGAGGACACTTTCCCCGCCCATTGTTGGCTCTGCACCCCCCCCTCTCCCCTCAATCCATTTGGGCCTGCCCATGCCTTCAATGTATTGTGCTCTCCCAAAAATTTTCAGAAACCTACACTTTTGACAGGTCAACAAACAAAACCTATATGAAATATTAACATTGGCAATGTACTCATGAATTACTCAACTTGTTGGTGATCGAGCGAGAAGAGAATTTGGCTAAAATTAGATAACAAAGGATGTCAATAAGTTCCCATATCATATCCATAATCAACATATGGAACTACGGCCGCTGGTAGCGACCGCATATGGTACGTTATCCTGTCTATTCCATCCTACCACAGCCAGTCACGGCGTATGCACACACCTTTACACGTGGGTCAGTCTGACGAGGCGCTGCACCCGACTGGCGGCGGCTGCCTCTGCGCAGCCAATTCACCTCGTTGTGGCGACAGATACAGTACACAGCTGCGACCTCGCAGCTAATACACAGCTACGCCAAACGCGTCAAACAGCCGCTGTGACAGCCCGGCTAGGTTGACTGGCCACCCCGGAGCTACGCGTCAAACAGCCGCCGTGACGGCCCGGCCAGGTGGCACTGGCCACCCCGGAGCTACGCGTCAAACAGCCGCCGTGACGGCCCGGCCAGGTGGCACTGGCCACTCTGGAGCTACGCGTCAAACAGCCGCCGTGACGGCCCGGCCAGGTGGCACTGGCCACCCCGGAGCTACGCGTCAAACAGCCGCCGTGACAGCCCGGCCAGGTGGCACTGGCCACCCCGGAGCTACGCGTCAAACAGCCGCCGTGACAGCCCGGCCAGGTGGCACTGGCCACCCCGGAGCTACGCGTCAAACAGCCGCCGTGACGGCCCGGCCAGGTGGCACTGGCCACCCCGGAGCTACGCGTCAAACAGCCGCCGTGACGGCCCGGCCAGGTGGCACTGGCCGGGGTCGGTGCGTGCTTTGAATAGTATGGACAGCGGTTCGTGCGTCAGTGGTAAGTGGCTCCCGATGCGCCAGACGTTTATGCTATGGCGACGTACAATTTCCATTTGTTCAGTTTGTGGTATATGCACATACCTTGCAAGTAAGAAGCTTTTGGGAAATTGTGTCCCGCAGTCATTCAGTGGTAATCCTAAAACGCGTTGCTTCCCCCAGTGTTTTTGGGGTCAGTTCTGGAAGGTGGATGGTGTAAGTGACGATCATGGGGATGCCCTGTTTTGTTTTGAAGTCCGCTCAGATGATAAAATAACTGGACGACTCACCAGCTTTAAATTGTTTTATCCCCTAGGCAACGTTGCGCTCTGGGTATCCCCTACCAATAAGTTTTCCCTTCAGTGTGTATAACTGCCGATCAAAGTCAGTCGTTCCATTACATATAGGTTTCGTTTTCTTCGTCAGTCCCTCATTTTGCATGCAGAGGGTGGTCCGACGCCAAATGCAATATGCCTTGGCATTCGTTGGCTCTGAATAAATATCCGTATCGAACTTCGAGCCATTCAGTTTGGTTAATACATCCAAACCTCCCTGTGTGTCCTTGAATATCTTAGGTAAACTGAAATATGTTCATGTATACTATTAACCGTATTATGCAACTCCTTCAAACTATCCTCCCCATGGAGCGAGATATCAAGTATGTCGTCGATGTACCTTACGCATGCAAAAGGATTCAGCTTTAACTTTTTCAACACCTCGATCTCCCAAACCCCAAACCCCTTGCACTCGTAGTTTCTTCCCAATTGTGACCAAATAGCTGTACCGTTCACCTGGACGTAATGCTTCGATCGTCCTAAGCTTAAGTTGTTACTTAATGCAGGCTAAATAATCTCATCACCTCCTCGGTGGGAGCGGTGGGATTTGTTCTAGTTTTGAGGGCTTTTCTACAAGCTGCTACCCTCTCACTGCTCGAGACGCTAGAGTGCAGCTTCCCCACGTGTATGCAGGACATGGCTGGAGCATGGTGATGAATGTCCTGCACTTCTAGGCTTTGCAATTTGCTGATAGCGTATGTGGTGTATCTAATGGATGATGGTTGTGATGAAACTGTGAGCCTCTGTCAACATCCCCGCTGCTCTCCTCTGATACCATCTCCGCCCCTATTTTCTTGTGCCAGTATTCCCTTGATGTCATCAACCTCTCCCATTTCGTGAGGTCGGAAACCAACTGGGCGGCTGTCGACGTGACGGTATGAACCCCAACCACTTTCGAGGAAGTGACAGTTGGTCATGTGACAAAGCTGTATCCGACAAATCGGCTACTTCCGCCTCCCGTCCCTTCATCGGTTTCACCGCGGAACGTCGTCTCATTCCCGCCCCTCCTCTGCTATCCTGTGGGATACATACCTTCGGGTTCCCTCCTGGTGAGTCCCTCCCCGTCCCATGAAAACTTTCCCGACCATGCAACCCGTTAGCTAACCCTGCATTCCCATCGCAGCAAACAACATCGGCGTCTGCGCATCTATGTCGGCTGCATATCGGCTGCAAACCACATCGGCTGCACACATCAGTGTCTGTGCATCTACGAGCTGGAAAATAACCTCATCTGCACATGCAACAGTCTCATCAGTCATATTCTGATCCATCCATATTCCCTTCCCATCTCCTTCACTGTCCACTGACTACACGGGCAGTCCACCGTATCGCGTACGGTGACTACACGGGCTGACTACACGGGCACCGTATCCCGAAGACCACAGAACTCACTATTCGTGAGCATTCCACACAGACGCCGTCACCACCATGTAGTGACGCGAGCTTCTTCTGCTTCGTATCCCGTAGGCGCCTCTGGGGAGCGCCGCGGCCGAGACCGTTCCATGTTTGTTCCAAGCTGGTGATCCATGTGTTGGTCTTCGGCCGCCAGGTCATGGCAGACAGACACTATAGGCCAAGCGACGCTTCAGAGAGAACTTTAGTCGTGGGTTCCTCGTTTGCGTAGTGGCTATTTCATTTGAGCTGGAAGCCTTTCGACACGAGCCCATCTTCCGAGCACGCAGACCGGAGCGGTTCATAGAATGCAGTCCTTTCCTGCC
Organism: Ashinkailepas kermadecensis; assembly: GCA_034440615.1. Lineage (NCBI taxonomy): Eukaryota > Metazoa > Arthropoda > Thecostraca > Neolepadidae > Ashinkailepas > Ashinkailepas kermadecensis. The sequence goes on along the minus strand of JAOTOM010002826.1, from coordinate 71,095 downwards.
TACCCACCAGGGCCCCGAGGTTCCTTAGCGACAGATTCATGTATCTGGCGACATCGGGGTATATGGATCGGGACAGGCCTCTCAGCACACTCGAGTGTGTGTCAATAATGAATCTCTATTTGCACTCTGAGTCTCGATTTGCAGGCTTCTCTTTACTAGGGATCGTACTTACTTTTAAAGCTACCAGGATGGTGTCAGTACTGCGGAATTCAACATTTAGTGCTGATTGAAGCAGCCGGTTACCGCTTGAACTGAGTGTTCATGGAAGCCTGTCATCGAGCAAACACCAATGATTTTCATGCCTGAGTCCGTTAGCCTCAACCATTAGGTGCTGCTACACCTGGGCGCGCAAATAACAGCTACAGCCCCCGGTCACAATGCCTGATAGGCGTTCTGGATATGTGCATCCACACTACTCAGGAAGCAGGTTTGAGTGGGATGGGCATGGACCCAACCGACTACGTGGAGGCCGTGTTCCAACAGATATCACATAATCATTGCATACTTGTGCAGCTTCACTGTAAAGGCCGTGCCTGATTGTGATTGTACCAACAGATGTGGTAGGTGCATGGATCTTCCTTCGCCAATTTTCCCGCACAAAAGGCCACAGGTTCCAATCTCCATGACAGACAAAATATATGTATCATGGCTGATATGTTTCAGCTTATCCGTGTCCCAAGCTTATGTTGACTCAAGTAATGATTCCTATAAATAACATATTCACGTCAGTGACTTGTCTCATTTCGTCACATTCAGAATACCACATTCCCATTTGGTCATTTAGACACGTCAAAACTCAAACTCAAACTCATTTATTCGGCAGAGGTCCAATTCACATGGTTAGTAAAACGGTTTTTCACAATGCCACGTCGAATACTAAAAGCGATAAAATGGAAAGTAGGTGTACGATCAATTAAAAATAAAAACACACCATAAAAACATACACACATAAACAGCAACAGCCTCGCCGCACCACAGAGTTGACCGTCACGCCACACCATCCCCTGTTGCCAAAATCCCCGCCTTCAATTTCACCTTGAATTGGGGAATTCCGGGAGCGAGTCCCGTCTCATTAAGTGCCAGGACAGCCCGGTAACACAGCCTCCGGCGACCCGACTCCGTCCTTATTTGGTGGAGGGTTAGATGGTCGGCGCGTCGGGTCTCGCGCCCGTGCAATTCTGGGGCCCCGGGGATCAATGCTCGCACGGAGGGTGGCGGGCTGCCCTGACACTAGTACACGTTCCAGAAAAGAGACAGTATGGTAGGTGGTCAGCTGACACGCGCGCAACCAGCCCATCTGCTCCAGCGCATCAGAGATGTGGGAGTAACGCCGCCTCCCAGTCACTACTCGCGCGCAGAAGTTAATTATCTTCTGCACGCGTCGCACCTGTGTCACGCCCGCCGAGCCATACACAGAGATACAGTATCGGACAACTGATACTGCTAACGATTCTACTATGAGTTTTAGAGCCGAATGTGGTATGACATGACGCGCATGAATTAGGACCATGAGAATACCTGTTGCTTTTTTGGCAGTCGCGTCAATGTGAGCCTGATAGGTGAGGTGACGATCGATGGTGAGGCCGAGACATTTTGCAGCTCGTGAGTCCGAAATAGTTGTTCCACAAAAATTTAGAGTGACCGGTGGCAGGTTACGGAGCATGGCCTGCGTGCCGAGGACAACCATCTGCGTCTTCGCGGTGTTTACCTTCATGCCATTGTGGCAGAACCATTGGTAGCTCTACGTCCGAGGGTCCGCGCCAGGTAGCGGCGATCTGATGGCCACGAGAGCGATTACACATCAACCCATGGGACGCCAGTGGCGCGCCCAATCGCCGCAGCCGCCCACTAGCCCACGGCCCCTCCCAAGCCCACGGCCTAGCTAGCTCACGCTCATCCCTAGCTCACGGACGCCCGTAATCCACAACCGTTCCCTAGCCCACGGTCCGCCCCATAGCCCACGGACGCCTCCTCGCCCACAGCCGCCCCATAGCCCACGGTCCGCCCCCTAGCCCACGGCCGCCTCCTGGCCCACAGCCGTCCCCTAGCCACGGTGCGCCCCCTAACCCTCGGCCGCCTCCTGGCCCACAGCCGCCCCATTTTCCACGGTCCGCCCCTAGCCCACAGGCAGGCCCACGCAGTAGCCACCTATTATCCATTCAAATCGCAGTGTCGAGCGGCACGCTAAACATTGCATCATGTTGCACCCCCGTTCCTTCACGGGGGTAGGTAAGCCACCATCCTACCACCACTACGCGCTGCAATCCCCCTCTTCCTTTTCCTCCACCACCACCATCAAATATGATATCGGACTTGAACAGGGACTACTGAAATAAATGGCGACTCTTGCACCCTCCACGGCCTGTTTCAGCAAACAGCTTTCAATTTCACATTTTTTACTTTTACTTCTATCTCACCAGTGAGCTGGTAAAACGTCCCGTATTGGATTACTTTAATCGCGCTTTGTGGTTTTGGAACGTCTCCCCGGCGCTCAATGAACGTGAAACGGAACAAAAAATATCGACAGGGAAATGTAGCGGGTCATGTTCCAGTGATTCTTCAGCTTGTGCATCTGGTAGTGACGTATAATGTCATTCATTTTCGCACGCACACACACACACACACAAACATATATATATATATATATATATATATATATCAAATATATATATATATATATATATATATATATATACATCTATAAAACATCTTCATTGTACAAGAGCAAAATTATCATTATACAACAATGGCTGAGTGTCAAAATATACCGTAATGGCTTCATTTCCCCCAAAGCACAGGATACCTCTTTACCAGTGGATCCTTAACAATTGTGGTTACAACGCAGTTGAGAGAAATGATGTGAATAAATGCATGTTATGCCATGCTTACTTTTACGATATTTTGAACCTACTTATTGTTCCCGGTATCACTGAAGCTGCATGAGAGCACCTGCAAGCTAAAAATAGAGTAGCACAAGCTATTTGTAATGTACATACTGGCACAACTTAGGGAACTTCTGGTCTTCCCTTGATGCTTAAGTTTCGGAAAGGTTAATTAAGTACAGCCCGTTCATGAAGTACCTCGGATAGATTATCACAGTTCGTGAGTGAGTGTCTGTGAATGATGGCGGCAAGTTTTGGAAAAGCATGTCACAATCGTCAAAGGAAATTGAACAGCCCGAGAAGGCAAGAGTGCAATGGCATATTTGTCCGAGCCAACAACTCAGTCGGGGATCCAGACGGTCTTGTTGGTTGTCTGGCTATTGGTTATTACCACGTATAGACTCCTGCAGCCAACGAGCGTCTCCAACTTATCACGGCAAGTGGTCGCGGACGAAAGTGCAGGACGGCTCGACTCAAAACCAAGCCATTCAGTCGGGGACTGAGTAATGAGTGTCCTACCCCTACACCACTCGACCCCAGCGGATCGTTTCAGGCAAACGGTAATGACATCATAACTTCTCTAGATCCACCTCCGACCTCATATACTCATACTAGGACGCAAGAGGCTGGGAAAAGCCATCATTAAATGCGTACAGCAGTAAAGAACAGGAAACAACATCCATGGTTGGGATCAGTATGTGGTACAAGCCTCGCGAAACCTTTTTCTTGTGGTACTAACACCGACCGTGCGGAGCTGGCGACGGGAACAGCTTCGCCCGCCGTCATACATTTCGTGCAGACTTAGCCTATGAGAGAGAGCCTATGCCTATGAGACTTAGCAAATCACGTTGGCGCACCGTGCGAGAACACCGAACATTGCGAAGGTGGGGTAAAATGGCCTGGAGCTCAGGCAAGGGATGGTGAGATCGTCGGCATTGATCGATGGCGAGATCGTCAGCTCAGGCAAGGGAGAAAGGAGGGGGGGGGGGGGGAATGTTTGGTTTTTTTTGGTGGGGGAGTTCTTAGCCTGGGGGAGGGAGATGGTGAACAGGTGAAGGGAGATGGTGAGATCGTCGGCATTCATGACGCAACCTAGCAGGTCATCTTGGTGGGGAGGGGATGACATTTTGCGGGTGAGATGGGAAGCCACAGGCAGCGTAGCGCCGGAGCGTGGGCTCGTAAACGCCAGGGCAGTTGGAAGACGAGGCAGGGAGAAAAAAGAAGTCGATATATTGATAGGCGGGAGGGAAGTTGGCCTTGGGCCACGCTGTGGGAGCGATAACCTTGGCGAGGTCATCGATTGGAGCGCAGGCTGAACGGAAGCCGAAGGGAGACGAATATCGGAATAATAAGCTCTCGCATTGGGAATCCAATTAGCTACCACCGGTTGGGGCAGCCGTCAAAGAGACGAAACGGGTGTTGAAGATCAATCTTAGGTCTAGGTTTACATGGTGGGTCGACATTGAAGAGGGCGGCAATCGATAATAATTCGGTGAGCCATCTGGTTTGGAGCGTGCACCCAAGGAAATGACCCGGAAGAGCGGAAATGGGGGGGGGTGCTGAGAAAGAGCATAAAGTGTGGTCGCTTGCAACTTCGGCCGCCGAGGTCCGAGAGAAGGCATCGGAATCAGCGAGGATCTTGATATACCTAATGCCCAAGGTCAGGCGTGCAGCCAGCATCTTCAATGGAAAGCCAATGTTCACCCACCCCGTCTCGAGGGTGGGGGGTCTTTTTACACACCCTAAAGTTTTCCGCGAGATAAAAAAACGGCGGCGCGCAGCTCCGCGACACTCGCAGTACCTTTTCCTTCATCTTTCATGCGGCTGATGTGGAAGTTCCAACTTCGGGTCATGTAAGATTATTGACCTAGCTCAGGTCAATGAGGACCAACTCCAAAACGTATTAGGATCGATAACTCAACTAAATTGAAAGATAATGAAATGAAACTTCATGCGTCAGTACACTTAAACAGTGCTTACAAAACGCATATATCGCACTTCTGTTTGATGTCATGTCAGTGACCTAAGGCCACGGCCAATCTTGCACCAATTTTCCTACGTTTGTAAACACGCAGGGTCTTCTAACCGATGTTTCACTTGGCATGCACACAGACATGTGAGAAGCCCATTTTCACATTTGATTGACCTCTGTCGGGTGGCCTGATGTCAGGTCAAAATAAAGTGCTCGAGATGGATAGGGCCTAAAAGCAAGCTCTCCGAAAAAGAAGCTCTCTCTCCACCTCAACAGAGAATCGAGAAAACCGAGAGAAGCCAGAGGAGTCAATTAAACGCCACGAAGCCTCAACGCCACCATAGAGGCCTCGACGCCACAGGGGCAGCAAAAACGGCTTGCCGACGTGCTTATAGCAACGCAGCAACAGAAGAGCCGGAGCAGCTCCTAAGGCGTGCCTGACAAGCGCACCAATGCCATCTGGCAACGCCCAACACCAACACCACCATCGACGCCATTTTGGCTACGCCAAGACTCCACCTTGAAACCACGAAGACCGCCAAAACCAGCTGATCAACAGTGCAGTGAAACACAGTGCTTCTGTGCCTCTACTCTTCTGACCGCCGCTCAACCATCTTTATCTTCAGCTACAGGTTGGTCCGGCGGTGCCGCTGCCACCCCACCCCCACATACCGCCGAAACTGTAATAAGTGTACACTATTCCTCTCCTACCCCAACGCCAAACCCAAGACCCATACCGAGCACACCAACCAAATATGAACACCAACACCACACCCAACGCTCCGACGGGGACTTCCTCCTCTGCCGCCGGCTTGATGATTTTCCCATGGCCACCCTTGACCCATGGCTAGTGGAGATTCAGATCACCCGTCGGACACAAGCGCCCCTACACGCACACCACTTAAAAACGGGGCAGCTCTTGATTCAGGCCTGGAATACCAAAGACGCCGATATACTACAACACATCCAATACCTCGTAGGAGAACGGGTCATTATATCACTAGACCCACACCGCAACTCCTCTCAGGGAATCATACACGCATGAGAGCTGGCCTACATGACTGATGAGAAACTGGCCGAGATATTTCTGAACCATGGGATCTCCTCGGTCTACCGGCCCCCGCCCCCAAAAACAAACCAAACACACACATTCTCATCCTGACTGTCACCTCCAAACAGCAACCCACACACGTCAGAGCCGGTTACATCACCTACAAAGTAACACCACGCGCACCCTCCCTCGACGCTGCTCCTTGTGTCAAGGATACGGCCACACGATGGGGGCTGCAAGCACACAAACCCCACATGTGCCCAATGTGCCGGCTCACACCACACCAACACCTGCAACAGCGAAACGCGGCGATGTGTGGGATGCGACGGCGACCACGGCTCCCGGGATGGGGCCTGCCCACGGTGGAGGAAAGAGAAAGACATTCTCCGACTCATCCACTTAGAGGGCTGGGACCCGTCGGAGGCAAGGGCGTGGGTCGCCGAACAACATCCGTCGCAGCCCGCTCAACCCCCTCACCACCAAGAGCCGTCCACACAAACGCACAACTTATATACGGCTACCCCACTAGACTCAACCAACTGCTCCAGGAAAACTCAGACAGACCCGACAATAGTCATAAGACCAGAACCCACAACACAGAATACGACACAAGCACTGGCACCACCCCCCATATCCCGCCCCCCATACCACACCTCAAGCTATCACTCCTGCCATGCCCACCAGAACCACCCGGAGCATCACAAGCACCACTCACGCGACGCAAAAACCACCCTAACCATTATGGACCAATCACAGACTCCGACGACTGCATTGGCTCAGACACCTCAGATAACACCCCTCAGACCACCCAAGCACCGACAACACGGGCAACCAATAAAGCAAACACTACATCTACCAACAAACCAAACACCACAACTACCAAGAATTCAAAAACACGTAACAAACCACCCGACACTAAACAGCATCCGAACAAGCAACATCCGACCAACTCCTCCACCCACACTTTCCCAACTCTACCTATGACGTGTAAAAAGAAAAAAACAAATAAACAGGCTGGTGTATAGAGGTCAACACAACGGCCTGACACAAACGTGGAAAGAAAGACAAGAATAGAAAAACAAACAAACAAAAAACAAAAGAACAAAAAACGAACTCAACGCAAAACAAAACAAAGCACATAACAGTGTATGACATGACATGTGTTCTCGCAATGTTCAAACGAAAGGCGATGACCCCCCCCCCCCCCCTACGCCCCGGCACCGCCCGGACCACCACCTTCAACTCATCCACCAAGACGTGGATGAGCCGATATCACCTGACGGTAGCAGGCTGGGAAAATTCATCCAACAACAACAACAGGGCCTATTTAGACGCTCCTGATTTTACGGCTTATTTCAGCCTAAGTAGTATCAAACTTGCATGGCACGATCCAAATTACCCAATGGAACAGTAGCTATGAATCATTGTTCAGGTCAAGGCCATCCTAGGTCGTTGTCTTAGAACATTTTTTTAATCTTAGGTCTATGCACGTCAAAATATATTGAAATGAAGCTGACCGCCTGATCACAATTTTGCAGTGCCTACAACACGTCTGTCATGGATTTGTGTTTGAGGTCAGGTCAGTGACCTAAGGTCACCGCCAATTTTGGCCCATGATGGACCAATGTGACTAATTTTCAGATTCGCTGCGTAATTAGCTCCAAAATTGTGTGCGTTTTAACTCTGTGTCTTTACCAGAAGGGAAAATATCAAGTGTTTTTGAAACGTCAATTGTGTTTTTAACAACCGCCATTTACCGTCTACGCATTATTTTTCATAAAAATGAGGCCACTTTCGGGCCCTACTTATCCAGGGATTTCCAATGATTCCCGGTTCACGTTCATGCGCCGCTTAGTTTGGAAGTTCAGAGGGGGTCTTTTACAACAACAAGAACAACAACAACAACAACAACAACAACCCGAGACGGGGTGTGATGATCCGACCGGGAAGCTGGTTAAATGAAGGGAAAACCTAGCTCCAGGTAGAGGTCAATAGAAAAACGAATAATCTGAGGCTTCAAGGAGGATGGATTTTCCCCTTTACCAATCCCCTGGATGAGCCATCGCCAGAGTGGCGCAGCCAGGCCAGCCAGGGTACTGGCGCAGACCTCTATATCGGACGGTGAAAAGCAAACCAATAAATAGTATTTTAATATAACGAAGAATGGCTCTTAGATGCTCCTGGGTTTTAGACATTGTGTATAAATAAAATATATATACGACGTTCAATATACCAGGAGGTGCTGAGTTGACATCAAAAGTGACTATAAGGGTTGTACTTTATTGCTCAGCAATAAAGTATTTTTGATGTCAACTCAGCACCTCCTGCTATATTGAAGGTCGTATATATATTTTATTTATACACAATAGTATTTTACACAATCAGGTGCAGATGTTCATTGCCTTATTGGAAAATTTACTAGTAAAACATAGAACAGCTAATATAATATGGAAAATATTCCATGCTCTAGTAACATATGCATCTGGTTATACAAAACTTCATATTTAGGTCCGTTTGTCCGTTCACAAAGGTCATGAATCAAGCATCATCAAAATCCAACACGATGATCTTTGATGCTGCAGTGAATGAATATTGCGTCACAATCTGGAAATATTTAGCACAGAGTTGTTTGACATTTTCGGAAGCAATTGTTTCCAAAACGTGCACACAATACGCATTACAGTGGTGCATGAACTGCCCCAATGCTACGCTCGTTCAATGTTGGGGAGTCACTGCTCCTCTGTCCCCTACCCCACACACCACCCTTCTGTTGCTGTGCCCTTGCCAACGTGCATGCCGTATTCGATGACTATTTGGAATGTTGTGATCAATTTAGCATCATTTTGGCTGATACCAGCCAACGCTTTTGCGACGCTAGGAGACGACGTCCGGTACACAGCAGCGTTCTCAGCTGAACTGCCTGCTATCACAGTGACGCTTTGGCGCTGGCCCACGGCCCGAACGACCGATGTTGAGGAGGCAGGGAATATGTCCTGAAAGCTTCTGGAATAATCACCGAATAGAAATAGTCGGCGTAGAAGGGCCTGACCACATATTGAGAAGGGGTATGGGACACGTCATATATATATTAATCAAAAGTGTTTCAAAAGCATAAAGGGATCTCATCATATATCTTCATCATATATATAACATAGATGTAATTTATTTCTAGCAAGTCCTGAAGCACTTCTAGTGTCAAAAAGAAATATTGCTGATGCGGAGCTAATTTGTGGGCACTCTTTCTCCAGATCGCGCGAATCCTTATCGAATTAGATTAGCCAGCCTTCCCGTATCAATGTGCGGGACTTATAGTTGGCCCTCGACCATTCGTGATACTTGCCGTTGTGGACAGCGCTACGTTCATCCGTTCGGGGTGATGGCCTGGCCCGCGGCGGAGCGACCGATCGATACTGCACCGCAGTGCCCCAAACGGAGGACGACCAGGTAGCGCGTCACCGAGCTACGAATGGATAGTGGATAATACAATATTCCACTTAATGTACTGCAACTCCAACTTCCATAGCTACAGCACCAACTTCCATAGCTACAGCACCAACTTCCATAGCTACAGCACCAATGTGCTTCAAAGTTGCATTCATCAGGCCGTCGTGCAGGCGGCAATACCAGCTGCGGACTTTGCAACAACTTGCATGATAATCCCAGGAGCGTCATGTTGCATACTTTTGATGTGGCTGAAACCATCCCAACTTTCTTTTCATCAATCCCAACAACGATTTCTACCATCCCAATGGTTTTGAAGATGAAAATATTAAGCATCAGAGCACCAGTGGATATTGCAAGCAGACCTAGAAATGGTTTACAGTCTTTAATTTGTTGACTAGCTGTCCCTTGTTCGCATACCAGGATCGTTTTAATTGTTCACCCTTTAAATGCTCTCTTTTACCATTGCTGAGTTGGCATTTCCCCTAACATTACCAAAACAAGTGAATGCCAAGTACACACAATCCCCCAAACAATAATTGTTGAGCTGTCTCTGACCATCATACATGAACAGTTGACACATATGATCATGCTATTAAGTTGTGCACACAATTAGCGGCTCTGAATAGGAATGCAGGCGGTCATGGGTGCGTGTGCTTTGTGTTGCAAGCAACATAGTTCATTAAAGCAATGGAAATATCTTATTGTTTTGTATTCAGAGTTCGAAAAACCTGTACACACACAGTGGTCAAGTCAAGCTGAATGAATGCAACTGCATGTATGCTGTATGTATTTGTGAATGCAAAAAAAACATCTGGACGTGGCGTATTTATAATTATTCCTAACTACATACTCACATTTAGTTATGTCGTTGCTATTATGATTAAAATAAATTAAATGGAGTGTGACAAAACAGTTATTTTATGTATCTAAGTTGGTAAGCACGCCATACATCACCGTGCTTTGTCCACACGATGCATCTGCCTATGGAGGCATGAAGCTAATATTCCTGGCTTGATATGCACCACACTTCGCCTTCTGATTACTACGCATAGTCAACGAAATTGTGATATTTATGATCACTAGCCGACCATAAAATGCATGGCATGCAGACATGCGGCTTGCCGCCGGGTTAACTCGGTTGATAGAGCGCCGACCTCCCGAATAAGGTTGAACCAGCCTTAACAAGGCGGTTTCGCTTCTCATATACGCCTCCCGCGGTCGATATGTGGCCCGCCTGGAAAAGGCTGCTAGTAAGCGGCCATGAAGCCGGGCGGCCACCTTTAGCCGGGCGGCCGTGAATGCACGTCGAAGCATTGCCAGCACACTAAGCGCTGGCAGCAACATTGCAAGTTGAAATGGGATTTAATGAGCGGCGGAGGAGCGAATGTTCCACTGTGGGGGATAATGTTTTCTAAAACAATCCTTGGAGAAAAGGATCGTGAAGTGACCGATCCAACAAGTCACTTCGGTAGCAAAGGTTCAACAGTTTCTGGGATCTGGCAGCTGGAGCTCCCACGACAGATTGAGAGTGATTTTCATCCTCATCTCTCAGATTTTGATGAACACTGGCTCGTGCGGCAATCGGGTGCTGTAAATCCGCCCAATGCAATTTTACGCCGATCTGATCAATAGGTTTTGAGTTATAGCCTCAGGCAGTTTTGAAAGGTCACGCAGTGGTTATCCTCAACGGCCTGTATCTCATACACCGTCAGACATAAATGCACTTTTTGATACATTTTGTAGATCGCAGAAGTCAAAGCAATACATTCGTGAACGTATCTGCCAAAAAGATGCCATTTAGAGAAAATGACCTCATGGTCTTCTATTTCGGGATATTTCGTGACCACTAGACAATTGAAGCGGACATCCATGAAGCCTCAGAAAGAAAGGTACGCAAATCGTCTAACAAATAAGAGAACAAGTAATACAGGTATTGTCTATAAATACCATATCCGAGGCAGGAGGACACCGCCTGTCCGCGCTGACGCTGTAGTCGGCGGCAGCCAGCTGCCAGCTCCCTCTGCCACCTTTGGCTCGGCTGCGGCTAAGGCCGGTACTGCCTCTGCCGCCACTCTGCCACGTTGCTGTTAACGCCATCACGGCTCTCGTGTATACAAATATTAGCTCGTGATACAAGCTGTTGTAGTTGAGTAAATACATGCGCCGTGTAGTTTTGTATTTGGTTTGCTATGAGATGCGGTTCAGGCAAGGGAGCGAGAGCTGTTTTTTTAAATCCGATGTATTCAGCCGTATAGGTGTCTATTTGTGTACTTCTGATGGGGCCTTGCCTCTTTCCACAAATAATTTCAACTTTTAACATTGGACGCGATCATAGCTGTCGGCTTCCGAAAAATATTCGGGGGGACAATATATGAAGGCAATAGGCGGCTGCAAATGGATTCGGGGCATACCACATGGGATCCCATATTAAAGGTTGAAATTATTGAGAGGGCAAAGCCAATTTGGGTCAGGGGGCAAGTGCCCTGCCAAAAGCATACAAAGCTACACCCCTGTATATCGTTGACCTAGCGGTTAGCGCACCAATCATGAGCTTCGTGTTCTGGTGGTATGCATGCACACATACAGTATGAGTTTCAGTAGCACCAGCGAGAACACAACATTTCAGCATCGGCGGAGCAACTTTCACAACGCATATTTGGGGAGTGCTGATTTGCTCCTGATGCAAAAGGCAAATATCTCTCAGGTTCTCCAGAATTGATATCGTCTGCATATTTTTATTTTCCATCCTTGTTTCGTATTGCCACGTAGCCTTTCGAACCAAGACACATTCCAGTAACTGATTGAGGGGATCGGTGGCCTCACTTATTGTATGCAAAGTGACATCCCCGTCTACCTACGGAAGCAGGCCACCTTCGACCTTTAGCTGGCGACGTTTATTAACCATGTAGAGCGAAGCTCCGAAGAAATATGCAGTTCTTTTCATAGGGGAATTATACAGAATGAGGATCTGCAGTAATCGCTTGCAATCTGTGGACTGTGGAAACTCTTTTTCAGCTCTTGAAACATCTTCTTATCTGAAGAAAGGGGAGGGGAAGAGAGCGAGAGCGGTCCCAATGGATGCATGATTGTTGAGGGGTCCAATGCATGAAGACAATGGGCAAGCCAAATTGGGGGGGGGAGCACCACACAGGGTCGCAATCCATGCGGCTGAGTATATTATGAATTAAGGAAAAGCGGAGTTCGCTCCATTGCCTGAACAGCACCTCATGTAAAACCATATACAAAGCTGTACGGCGCGTGTATTTACTCAACTACAATAGCATGCAGCATGAGCCAACATTCTTATGTCTGTGAGTCGTGACGGCGTTAGCAGCAACGGGGCAGAGCGGCGGCGGCAGCAGTACAGGCGATAGTGGTAGTACAGGCGGCAGCAGCAGTACAGGCGATAGCGGCAGTACGGTCGACAGCGGCAGTACAGGCGACAGCGGTAGTACAGGCGGCAGCAGCAGTACAGGCGATAGCGGCAGTACGGTTGACAGCGGTAGTACAGGCGGCAGCAGCAGTACAGACGGCAGCAGCAGTACAGTCGACAGCGGCAGTACAGGCGGCAGCAGCAGTACAGGCGGCAGCAGCAGTACAGGCGATAGTGGCAGTACGGTCGACAGCGGCAGTACAGTCGACAGCGGCAGTACAGGCGGCAGCGGCAGTACAGGCGATAGCGGCAGTACAGGCGGCAGCAGCAGTACAGGCGATAGCGGCAGTACAGGCGACAGCGGAAGTACAGACGATAGCGGCAGTACAGGCGACAGCGGCAGTACCGACGACAGCGGCAGTACAGGCGACAGCGGCAGTAAGGAAGGGAAGTAAGACGATAGCGGCAGTAAGTCGACAGCGGCAGTACAGTCGACAGCGGCAGTACAGTCGACAGCGGCTGTACAGACGACAGCGGCAGTACAGTCGACAGCGGCAGTACAGACGACAGCGGCAGTACAGGCGTCAGCGGCAGTACAGGCGACAGCGGCAGTACAGGCGACAGACGACAGCGGCAGTACAGACGACAGCGGCAGTACAGTCGACAGCGGCAGTACAGTCAACAGCGGCAGTACAGGCGACAGCGGCAGTACAGGCGACAGCGGCAGTACAGTCGACAGCGGCAGTACAGACGACAGACGACAGCGGCAGTACAGACGACAGCGGCAGTACAGTCGACAGCGGCAGTACAGTCAACAGCGGCAGTACAGGCGACAGCGGCAGTACAGGCGACAGCGGCAGTACAGACGACAGCGGCAGTACAGTCGACAGCGGCAGTACAGTCGACAGCGGCAGTACAGGCGACAGCGGCAGTACAGGCGACAGCGGCAGTACAGACGACAGCGGCAGTACAGTCGACAGCGGCAGTACAGTCGACAGCGGCAGTACAGGCGACAGCGGCAGTACAGGCGACAGCGGCAGTACAGTCGACAGCGGCAGTACAGACGACAGACGACAGCGGCAGTACAGACGACAGCGGCAGTACAGTCGACAGCGGCAGTACAGGCGACAGCGGCAGTACAGGCGTCAGCGGCAGTACAGGCGGCAGCGGCAGTACAGGCGACAGCGGCAGTACAGGCGTCAGCGGCAGTACAGGCGACAGCGGCAGTACAGGCGACAGCGGAAGTACAGACGATAGCGGCAGTACAGTCGACAGCGGCAGTACAGTCGACAGCGGCAGTACAGGCGGCAGCGGCAGTACAGGCGACAGCGCAGTACAGGCGACAGCGGCAGCACAGGCGATAGCGACAGCCGAGCCAAAGGTGACAGCGGGAGCTGCAGCGGTGAGGTCGACCGCCTTTCCTAGCCCCCCACCCCCACCCCCCTCCATGCCCGGTCCGGCGCCTCCAATAAATTAAGACTTTAACGTGGAGCTCAATGGGCGAGCTCCCTCTCCAATGTATTTGGGAAGAAACAGTTCCAGCATCGCTTGGCCCTCCCAATTCTTCTTTCAAGCCCGCTCCTGGTCTGGCTGCCTTCTTGGATCATAAACACTGGAAATAACATTATTCCTTTAAAATCGGGAAATATGCTGATGTGGATACTTGATACTTGATACTACGGTGGGAGAAAACTTGAGGACTGTATGGTGGTGTGTGAAGCAGCGAAGGTGGTAAAGTACCTCACCTGCCACAATGGTTACTGGAAGCATTAACACAGCGTTCTTGACACACCGACACCTGCCCTACGGCCGATCGATTGATCGGATCGTGTGATATTGCTCACCTGGGTCTCAGGGTGCACTGATTGAAGAGTGTATAAGTGTACCGGGCAGCGGATGCCAGCTGTGCACTGACCGGGGCCCCACCCCCACCGACAACGCCGGGGAATGGCGAACCGTCCTGGCGCGAACACACACAAAGCTGTGTAGCAAACCTGCTGTACGCGGCCACCACAAGGGCGATCGTACACTGGGCTGCGTGTCACGGATCGAGTTGTGAGGAATCAGCCATGACGATCAGCAGTACCGCGGTGTGCGTTCACGCTAGTTCTGCCCATCAGCTACTCAGTATTTCTCACAGCATGCGCGCCGGACTCGGCGGGAGCCGGGCGCACGTGCGCCGTGTGCCGCCAGTTGGCAGGATTCAGCGCCGCCGACGGTGTGACGGCCGCCGCCGACGGTATGACGGCCGCCGTCGACGGTGTTACGGCCGCCGCCGACGGTGTGAAGGCCGCCGCCGACGGTGTGACGCCGTCGACGGTGTGACGGCCGCCGTCGACGGTGTGACGCCGTCGACGCGCCGTCGACGCCGTCGACGGTGTGACGGCCGCCGACGACGGTGTGACGGCCGCCGTCGACGGTGTGACGGCCGCCGTCGACGGTGTGACAGCCGCCGACGACGGTGTGACGGCCGCCGTCGACGGTGTGACGGCCGCCGCCGACGGTGTGACGGCCGCCGCCGACGGTGTGACGGCCGCCGCCGACGGTGTGACGGCCGCCGCCGACCAGGCGTCGTCAGATCGACTGGCCCTGCCGCCGAATCGACTTGGCCGCTACCGACCTGACACCGACTGCTCGTTCGGACATGGTCAAAGCAGCCTCGAGCAGTTCCCGACGCCCGTCGCCGTCGCCTGCCAAGCAGTGGGCCTGGCCGCACGCGTGCCGGTCGGTGACGGTGTTGTCTGTTTCAGGTGTCCAACATGTTCATCATGAGTCTGGCGGCTGCCGACCTGATTGTCGGGCTGTTTGTGATGCCCCTCGGCTCCCTGTACGCCGTGAAAGGTAACTGACGACACGGCGCGATGCAAGTAGTGTCTTATCGACGACCCTGACACCGACCGACACTCGGCACACCGACCGACGACGTTCGACGAGTGGCATGTCTCTCGACGACCTCTGACCGATTGCATGCCGCAACGGACAAAGTCATACCTACAGCCGAATTTAAGGATCGCTGTCGAGGTTTATCTGGCCACCTGTTTTTCATTAAGGCCAACAGAGTCCAATTTAACTCGGTAATTAGTCACCAACTGAAAACGTATCAAAGTCATGCCCGGTCTGCGAGCGCCACCTGTAATTGATAGCGAACGGTTGCCGTCTCTCGATCGACATGTCAGGACCGATGAAGCACGACAGTTGAAACAAAAACAAGCGCTGACCGTTATGGGCCATCCAAAGAACTCAGCTTGATCATGTTCCGGGCGATTAGCAACACGGGTCAAGATCGAGCAAAACACACCGGGTGTTTGTCCTTAATGTCGGGCTAACATCGTCAAAAGATGACCTCTGAGATAAAGTCAGGAAATGTCTACAGCTGTAATGTTGGATCTGACTGACTTATGGCCCGCTTGCCGATGAGTGATAAGATATCCCGAGAAGAGTTTAATCACTGGGGGTAGGGACGAAGCAGCAGGATAATGCATCATATAGATATGAACGAAAACGCACTTTCGAGGTGACTTCATGTTACATAGTTCGATTGCCCGTAATGAATTTGCGACACGTAGTTGAGCGTTCCAGATTCATACCATGACCACTGCAGATAGGGTGTTTTCTTGAATTAAGATTTGGTGAGCAATGAGCTGAAAAGCGCTGAGATTGGTGCCTACCGGCCGTAGCTATATCACTCTGTGGAGACCATCTTTTGCATTCCCTGGGAAGGTTCCTTGTACAGACATATTTATGCACGAATATTCATTCTACTTCAACAATATTTTCGTGAAAAAAGAGCTTTGTAGGCGAGTTCTTCTCCTGGCTCGTGATAGTCCAGGTTTCACCTCGCTTGCACGATGACTGGTTCTTAAATTCAACAGCTTTTACTGCCCTTATATTGACCGGGCGGATAGCCAAACGATGACAACTTTTGGTTCAACGGTTCTAGACGAAGACGACGGGCAGACACCAGCACGTGTATCTCAGCAGTTCGTGCCCCGGCAGTTGCAGTCCGCTCACCTCTGCCCTCTCGCGCCGTCCGGTCACCCCCGCCGCTCAGCCCAGTCTGTCTGACCAGGGTCAGTCGCGCGCTGCTCGGCCACACCTATCACGGGTGAATCACGTGTCGGAACTAGCTGGGAGGGGCTCGGTTGACGACTCGCGATCAACCCCTGCTCTACATGTGCAATGGTGACACCTCATATGGCGGAAGAATGCCATCATGTACATGGGCACAGTCGGCGCCGGTCGGCCGGCCGCCGCCGCGCCGGAGCTGACCAAGGTTAGGTTAGGTTAGGCCGGAGCTGACCAAGGTTAGGTTAGGTTAGGCCGGAGCTGACCAAGGTTAGGTTAGGTTAGGCCGGAGCTGACCAAGGTTAGGTTAGGTTAGGCCGGAGCTGACCAAGCCAAACATCCTGGCCACGGCCGCGGCTCGAGGCGTCGACTGCCGACGTCAGCGTCAGCCGGCGCCGGCTGACCGACGAAGGTTTCCGCTCGGAATCGGGGATCCGTGACAGGATCCGATAAGTCTGGACACATAAGTCCGATATGTCTAGGAGTAGCCATAGTTATGCAATTTGACGTATTACTAAAGATGGACCCGAAGATCACTTCGCTACAGTTTTGCTACGGCTTAATGTGGCAGACTCAAGGTACTTAATGTAGTACCTTTTCTAGATAGGCTTAACCCAGATGGGTCCCTGTGGCTCTTATTAAGCCTTAATACTTTATGACTTTATGACTTTAGAACAAACATTGCCCATCTAGGCCACGGCGAAAATTTCAGTAATGCTCTGGTCTTTTATGGCGATGATAATCCTGCCCAAGGGAGAGGCGACTGATCCATATAAGCTTCACTTCCAGCCCCTCCGGGTCGTTCATAGGCATACGGTCACCAAATGAGCACCTTGCCATCGTAAGTGCACCAGAACATTTTGGCAATACAAGACAATCAAGCACGCAAGGCAGATACAAATATTACCCAGCATGCTCTTCAATCAGATCATGAGTAGGTAGTCAAATTGATCTAGCACATTTGAAAGTAAAATAGCCATATCTGAATGTGTTCTTAATGAAGTACATATACTAATTTTAACATTCAATTAATCAAGTTATATTGGTGGCGAAATGTGAGCAGCTTACCGAAATGATTGCATGACGTCATACTTAAACTAAGATGATCCGGGATTAAAGTTGTGTATTCTTCTAATGCGTAGCCTGATTGATCATCTAAAAGTACTCAAAGTTATATCTCCCTAGCGGCAGAGGTTCCGGCGCTGTTCAAGATAAATGACTAGGGAAGACCCCCTCCCCATCGATGACTCGCGGCAAGGCCATTTCATAAGGTTAGCCCAAGAGCCGCTAGCATAATCTTGCTTCACCTTCAGGCTGAAGCATAATCTTGCTTCACCATCTGTTTTCAACTGAAGACAGACTGGTGATTCGACAAACAATGCTAATGCTAGCATCATTCGCTAAAAAAGCTTGGTAGATTTTCGTGCGAACGCATTGAAGTTTTTGCCCTTGAGCAATATTATGTTGACAGTTAGTTTACATTTAGCCTAAGGAATTAATAGGAATTCAACAGATTTATTTTCACCATATTTCAACTGCAAAACGCAAGACTCAGCCTTCCCTTCACTAAATAAAGTTCTTCAAATACCCATTATATTTCGGAGCTCCTGATCAAAGTTTAAGTGACGAAGTTTCATACATCGCCCGTATTCTCTGGAAGCCTTGCCGTCATCAGTGCGGCTCATTCAGATGCTACTTAGGTGTGGTATGGCTGCAAATTCAGATTCTGTTTTATAAATCAAAAGTGGTCGTAATGTCACTTGAATCTCTTTAGCAGCTAACGAGACCAGACATACCTATGCAATGGGCACAGTCATTTCCTTCACCACATGCTGAAGTCAATATCATAAGCTACAAATGTGCAAACGTACTGTCCTTACAGCATCAGGCATGCGTCTTGCTTTGCCTGAGGTAATAGGAAAGCGTCATGGTCTCCTCCAATATGATTTCACTAGGGGGACTGGGGGCACCACTATTGACTCCAACGGAGCCATATCACATAACGATTTGACTAGGGGGGCACCACTATTGACTCCAACGGAGCCATATCACATAACGATTTGACTAGGGGTGGGGGGGAGCAAACACAAGACCACTATTGACTCCAACGAAGCCATATCACATAACGATTTGACTAGGGGGGGCACCACTATTGACTCCAACGGAGCCATATCACATAACGATTTGACTAGGGGGGGGGGGGCACCACTATTGACTCCAACGGAGCCATATCACATAACGATTTGACTAGGGGGAAAGCACCACTATTGACTCCAACGGAGCCATATCACATAACGATTTGACTAGGGGGGATCGACCACTATTGACCCCAACGGAGCCATATCATATAACGATTTCACTAGGGGGGGGGCACCACTATTGACCCCAACGGAGCCATATCACATGACCTTCCGAGCTCCCCCGCGGCAATGGTTGAGCGATGGGAAATACATCTACACTGGGGTCGATCATGAGTGGTACCCCCCCCCCCAGTTAATATGCTAGAGAAGGCCCGGGATAAGGAGCGTTGATTTCTGAAAATAATTGGGAGGCACAATATAGAGGAAATAGCGGGTCAAAATGGATTGGGTGGAACACCCCATGTCAAAGGTTGAAATAATTGGGGGCAAGCCAACAATGAGGGGGAGGGGCAAATGCCCTCTCAAAAGTATACAAACCAACAACCATGCCCTGGATACTGGAGTGGACTGAGTCTGGTGCTCCATTCGAAGTACGCCACCTTTTATTAGGTCGAGTAATTGCGGTATTCCCTTCAGATAACATATTTTTGTGTCAATAATGTGATTCTCTTGTAGCCGTATCCAAATCTGCCATCGCTTTTGCTGAAACCAAAATATTCCATGACACATTGGGCTGAATGTAGATTTTCTCTATAGCGTCCAATGCATCACGCCCTCCAAGCTAGTTCGCAGTTTCGCCGCTTGGCCGCGTGGTGGTTCCTGGACCCCCTGGACATGCGGGTTAACACTATTACGGTACGGCTCTTTTAAACCTAAATCTGTTCGGTGTGTATTCTGCCCCCTAAGATCTCAGAAAATACCTATTGGGCCGATTTCGAAACTGAATGGCAGAATCAAATTCTGCTGGTTTACCTTACAAATTTAGATGGTTAAAACTTCAAAAATGTTCGCAATGACGAAGTCAGGCGGCAGAAAAAAGTGGGACAAAATTAATCAATATAACGTGTGATCATGTTTGCACTTTACACCAGTAAAAGTGTGCAAATAGTTGGATATCAATAATTCATAGTGGTACAAAGCACCATTTGACGTCATTCCCGGGCTGTTTTGGAAGTTCGCTTCCAATTTTAGTACGTAACTTCAAATTGGGAAGTTATGAACGTTGTATACGCACCGTTAAACAAAAAGTCTGGATTTCAAGTAATCACCAGTTACCTATTACTTAAAATAGTTGTATAAAGTTGCAACGGGTGGGTGGGTAAGAGTTAGGGTATGGCGATAGCCTTTGAGTTGTAAGAATCTGTCGAGCATGTAAGAATAGTGCTATGGGGTGGCAATGTATGACAATGGGTGACAATGTGTGTACTGTGATGGAGCGACGGCGCGAGAATATGGTTTTGAGTGATGACTTGTGTGAATGATCTTCACTTTCGCATATGAATCGCCAGCGAATTATGCTTGGGAGGAGCCTGATAAGTCTGTATGGAAAGGCTTCTATAATTATTGGCCACTGCAAAAAAAAATATCCTGGCTGCGCCAATGCGTGCGATTAATTAGAATCGTTTGTCCTTAAGTCAATCCTGCCATCCCCTCCTTGATCGGCCATTAGCAGTGTCGCCCTCGCCGCGTCATTGCTTGCAATGGTTTGAATAGGGTATGTGCCGAATGCTCTACCTCCTGGATCAGCCATTGGGAAAGTCTTCTGGCTCCGCCACTGCTTGTGATGCATTATTGCCATTTGTCCTGAATTCACCCCACCCAGGGGTGTCATATTGCATACGCTAAGGGGGACACCGACTCCCTCAATCATGTATTCCCCCACGCCCAATAAGGCTGAACGTTAACCATAGCGCCTATGGGCGTACACTGTATACAAATGATGTTTGTGACATCATTGGCCGTCAAAAAGGTCACACACACCCCACACCCCCCTCCCCTCCAACCAATTTTACCAATGATCGCCCCTAAGTTTCCGATGGCAACGTAAACTATACCACTTTGAAGTAAAAACGGTGACTTGTTGCCAATTTCTGTCTTCGCTGGACCCGTTCCTGACATGATTAGGCTCAAAGTAAGCATTTTCGTAGATAAGTGAAGGAGTACGAGTCGTTGAATTCCAACTTATTATGACCTGAACAATACAATAATGAAAATATTCAGATATATGTTCTGCGTATTCTAGGCTCCTATCACAAAGGAATAGGCGGCGACAGCAGGCGAACAAATATCACAAGAGAGGAGGCGGTGCGGAAGAATGTGCCCGCCTCTCTCCTCTCCTACCGTATGGGGTTAATGCCTTAGCTGTCACCAGAGTTTCGAAAAATACTGAGATGGATACACCACGCACGTGGCTCGGCTGCGAACTTCTGTTCGCCTCGTATTCGGAGATGACTTGAATAAAACGATGCAAAATCAAAATGGACGAAGTGCCGACCTGTCCGTAACCAAACTCCACAAAGCCCTGTAGAGAATCAGGACGTACCGAGTGTACAAATGAAAACGGCCATAAAAGTTGCAGTAGACCATCAACTTCCGGGATATATCGGGTCGTAATACTCCAAACTTGGAGGGACCATGAATTGTCATGTGTACGTTCACGCGTACGGATAGAGCTAGCTTATAAGGACGTCCTTCCTTCTTTTCTCTATATATATATATATATATATATATATATATATATATATATATATATATATATATATATATATATATATATATCATATATATATATATATATATATATATATATATATATATATATATATATATATATATGTATGTATATATATCTGTGTGTGTGTGTGTGTGTCATGTATGTGTGTGTGTGTGTGTTTCATGCATTACTTGAGCCGCAAACATGCTTGTGGTTTTCACTTGCTGGCATCACGATTACCGTGTCTGTGTGTGTACTTTCATTTCGGCTTGAAGACATCTGCTACTTCGAGAATAGCAGGCAATTTCCGTACAGGTACTCGCCGTCCATTGACCACTCCTGAGGAAGTAGCACGCAGAGAACATCTTATGGGATGCGGCATGTGTCAAATTCCCTTCGATTGCATTCTGACTTTAGCCTTAAGAGCAAGTTATGTTTTTATCCTTACTGAATGTTGGCCTCATTGTGCTTCCGGCCTTAGTCCACGCATGCTTCGAAATATAGCTTGCCAAGCAGCACGGCTCTATGATATCACTCGACAATCTATGTAACTGTCGGGAAGTCCAATGTCGTCCCGTTCACCGTCCACTGCCATCCCGTTCACCGTTCACCGTCAAATACCGTCTCATTCAATCATGATATGCTTTCGCGAAATAGTGCAGCGTGTCGAATCCAACATGGATGCCGACGACGCAGGCCCGACTGTTCGATTGGAGGGTGGCCAGAGGTGCAGCCAAGGGGAGGGCCTCCTCCCCCACCCCCACACACACACTTAGCAACCAAAAATACACTAAATCAAACAAGAAATTGTATGGTCTTCACCGCGCAAAAACCGTAAAGTTTTGGCGCGCTTCGTACACCAAAAGCTGTCTAAGTTGCATTACACTTTTTTGCCGCCCACCCCCCACCCCCTCCGCCGTTTGGAAAACTCTGGCTGCGCCACTGGTGTCAGTGGTTGTTTGCGTGTGAGGCAGTTGGATTATCGGAGCAGACGCTCATTAGCGCTCGAGCCGGAGCCACTTGCCGAGTTGGTCGGCCGAGAATGAGCTCCAGAGACTGGAGGCCCCCGCCGGCCTATCGAAGAGCGTGCCATGCGGCCGCTCATTGCCGGAAATTGGCTTCTAGGAGCGTGCCAGGAGGTATATGCGGCATTTAAGGAAGGTAATGGCTTGGCACGCACAGTGGCTGTGACTGGGGTTGGAGAAGGGAATTCATTCTCCCTGATTTTCGTTGCCTTGCTGGAAATGATGTGCCATATTCTCGATTACAGGAATGCCTCCCATGATATGCAATACTTTCTTTCTTTAACCCTTGCGGTCTGGGAGTTGTTTTGACCATTTTCGGTTTTGTCTTGAATAAATCATGAATCATTCCGATTTTGTCATTTAAATTTCACCTAAAAGTGGAGATTCAATCTGCTAACTCTCGCAGTGCAGTATGGGGAGGGCATTATAACAGCCACTTGATATTTGTATCAAGTAACTCCTGAACTGTTCACGAGCTAGAACAGTCGATACAATATTGTTTCGACATTTGACATACCTTTCGGCAACTGATGGGTGCAATACAAAATTGAGTTGCTGTTAAGATAGCGGGCTAGGACGGGTCAAACGTAGATCATAAACAGGGATTTCAGCAGAGTGCTCAATAGGCTTTTCAGATGTGCATTAAACTTTTTTTCTCTCAAAACCAAGCCATACAAGGCATAGTCAAATATGAAACATGAGTGCAACGATAGATGATCCAAGAAAAACGCACCAAAGCAAAAAGTGGCTCAGATTAGGTTCTTGGGTGAAATGAGGATTTAAAGAGACTGCACCAGCGGCATCGTCGAACTTGAGCTGAACACGTGGAACTATAGAGGAATTCCGGCCCCATGGCGTCGCCACCTTACGTCACGTGACCTGATCTGGGGGTTTCAGAAATGTTGGGGATCTTGGGACTACCTTGGGATTTGCTACATGACCAACGCGGTCGATGCGCCCTCAAGCCCAATTAACTGACTTGGGGCGGTGTCAGGGGTGCCTCCGCTTTTAGGGGCTCTTCGGCCCCATCGGTGCCTTCATGCCCCCAATGGGACCCAGAAAACTATCGGAGCCTCTCCATCGAGCTCAAATGGTTCATACTTGAGCTACCAGAGCCCTTCGGCTTTAAGGAATCCTCCGGCTTCAAGGAAACCCTCTAGCCTCAAGGGTCCGAGGGGCGGTTTCTAAGGGCAACCGTAGTAACCATGGTCTACACAATTTTATGATTCTGGAACTTGAATTTGGATGTAATTTATGTCATGTATTTTGATGAGAAATTTATAAGAATCGCTTAGTCTAAAGGGTAAATATATTCTGATTCGGTATGTGCCCTTGAATGTACTCAACCGTGGGAGGGTCTAAAATGCCCACCTTTTTTGCCCGATGGACGATCTCAGTCATTACGAAGTGGATGTCGACGGAAGTTGCAGTAATAGATGTTTTTTTAATTAATGTAGTGGTTCTGACCTACAATCGTACTTAATATTTTCCTTTAAATGTCTTTAAATCGCCCCCAAATGGTGTTGAAACGCTGTAATCACAACAATAGAAAATGCCCGATGGACGATCTCATTAATTGCTATACAGATTGTCGGGAAAATGGCTCTAAAATAAACTTCGACATCGATTTGGAGCTATTTGAGACATTTCCATCCGATATAAATAGGTAGAAAGTCACGAAATGAGGGATTGAAATTCGAGATTTTCCCGATGGACGATCTACGAAAGCAATTTACAGAATTGCGCCAAACACTCACTGATCAATGTCTTTTCACCGTATTAGATCAGTTAAGGCAGTTAAGAGAAAAATTAATATATGAAAGGTAGAAATTCATCATATCACAATTCAACTAGAGATGGGTTACATCGCCAGTCAATTAGAGATGGGTGATGGATTTGCTGTGTTGACCCATCTCTACCTTGAACCCATCTCTAATTGAATTGTGATATGATGAATTTCTACATTTCATATGTTCATTTTTCTCTTAACTGCCTCAACTGATCTAATACGGTGAAAAGACATTGATCAGTGTGTGTTTGGCGCAATTCTGTAAATTACTTTCGTAGATCGTCCATCGAGCAAATCTGGAATTTCAATCCCTCATTTCGTGGCTTTCTACCTATTTATATCGGTTGGTAATGACCCAACAGGCCCAAAATCGATGTCGAAGTTTATTTTAGAGCCATTTTCACGAACATCGGTGTAGTAGTTACTGAGATCGTCCATCGTGCATTTTCTATTGTTGTGATTACAGCGTGTCAACCCCATTTGGGGGCGATTTAAAGACATTTAAAGGAAGAATATTAAGTACGGTTGTAGGTCAAAACCACTACAATAATTAAAAGACATCGATTACTGTATCTTTCATCCCCATTCGCTTCGTAATTGCTGAGATCGTCCATCGGGAAAAGAAGTGGGCATTATAGACCCTCCCCTCAACCGTCTTCTTAGATCTCATTAATTAGTAGATGGAACTAGTTTGCGTCGTATACTATATTTATTTGCCTCGCATGCTATATTTATCAACTATGATGTGTTATAGGCGTATGCCCTAAAATCCGGAACGTAACGAGTTACGTGCTAAGTTCTGATATGTTTTTCAACTACTGATATTTTATATTATTTCTTAAGCTTCAACGTTAAAATTATGTATTTGCTCAAAAATTGTAATTATGCATAGCAGTACTAAGTAACAAATAAATTATGTGAAGAGCTAGTCTACACTATGAACTAAACCGACAAAAGCTGGGCAGCCTAGAATTGATCTTCATGCACAATATTTTGAGCTTATTTGTACCTAGCGTTCCCATGAGAAGCAAAAATGTTTGATGACCGTGAGAACACGTGTCATTGTTCACAGCATCGTTCATGTATGGTCTTTTTATTTATAATCGATGTCAATCTATGAAATCAACTAACAGCAGAGCTACCTAGCTTGAATTTTAAATCTTTTCAGCGGGGTTTCATAACTCCTACCTACCTACCTGCTCAAACTGCTTTTTTCATATCAGTAGGCTATCCAGTTCATCGCCCGTGAGCTGATTAAGGCCGAGTGGACCCAGGGGCGTCACCAGAGCTATTACTACCGAGTGGACCCAGGGGCGTCACCAGAGCTATTACTGCCGAGTGGACCCAGGGGCGTCACCAGAGCTATTACTGCCGAGTGGACCCAGGGGCGTCACCAGAGCTATTACTGCCGAGTGGACCCAGGGGCGTCACCAGAGCTATTCTTCAAGTGCAGCAGGCCAGTTTAGAGGTGTCACAACGAATTTGTCTACGAGAGTGGTGTTTCGTGTGTCACTTCAGAGGTTTCATCAATATTTTCCTTCGAGGAGTGTGCTGATGATGCCACTTTAGGGACGTCGCCGGAGATTTGTCTCGAGGGTATAGACGTGGTGTTAACTCAGTAGTGTCAGCAGGAATTTACCTCTATGGATCGGTTGTGGAGGTGCCAATTGTAAACGTCACCGATCATTTTTATTCGAGGAGTGATAGTTGAGATGGCTCTTCAGAGGCGCCACTAGATATGTTTCGCTAAGAAAGTGTGCAGGCGCCAATTCACGGGCGTCACCAGGGCATGCTCTCGAGAGGTGGAGATTAAGATGCAACTTCGCAGGCGCAATCAATAATCTTGCCATGGGGCTGGTGCTTCAGATAACATTTCAGAACCGTCATCAGGGTTGTGTTTCTAGGAGGCGGTTGTGGAGGAGCCAATTGATCAGGGGCGTCACGAGGGAACAGGGGTGTCACTGGGCATGCGCTGAGCGGAGCGCACACTGTGCTCCGAATCATTAATTTGCTCCCCCAATCATGGATTTGGCCCCCCAATCAGACCGAAGCTTAACCTTCGAGTCTATGTATGGAGGCGCCCTTCCAGAACGCTCGAGTGCACCTTCCATTCCCCCCCCGCTCAAAGAGTTTTTCAGCCGATGGAGCCCCTCTCCGAAGGAAAACGTCACCAAGTGCATCAATTGCCCCCACCCCCTCTCCCCCAATCAATGTTACAAAATTACACCAATGACAGGGAATATTCGCGGCGAGATGGTGCTTCAGGTAGCATTGCAGAGGAGTCTGAAGGAAGCTGTATTTAGGAGGCGATGGTGAAGGTGCCAATTCAGGGATGTCATCAGGTATTTGTCGCCAGGGTGAAGATGGTGTCAACACAGATCACGACGTTAGCGACACAAAATGGCTGTCACCCGGTATATGGTCCACACTTCACCATGTATTATATACGGCAGAATGTTTTTGATCCAATATTACCCCTCAGACATTGAGGGGACCCGTGCACACATGGATATGAATGACGCTCTACACACCTGGTAATGCCCTTTGAAGGTGGCATCATCACAGACGTCATCAGAGGACACACAATGGTCCTCGCCCGGTATATAGTCACCATGCAATATATTCGGCAGAATGTGGTCGGCCAGAGGGCCCGAGGACCCCGGGTCCCGCTTAATCTCTTTTTGCTGTCGCAAAAAGGTGCTTTCTTTTCTAATGCAAAGTATTTCCTAGATCACAAACTAAAGTGGCTGAAATCTGAATATTTGTGGGGAGATTGACCGGAAGAATAGCTTACCCACTCGCGAAGGATCAGAACCGCCCCTGAGGGTTCCTCCTGCTTCAGTAGTCTTCAACGGACCTCTCCAACCTCAAGATGTCTCTCCAGCTCCCAGGACCCCTTCCGTTCCCAGCCGCACGTTCGAAAACTTTCGGAATGCCTCCATTGAGCTCAGGGTAGCCCCTGCATGCGTCACCAAAGCCATCCGGCTTCAAGTGACCTCCCCAGGTTCAAGGGCTCCATCAGACTGCAAGGGAGCATCAGCATCAGCACAGAGCATCAGACAGCTTCCGAGTCCCTCCAGCTTCAAAGGACCCTCAATGGGCCCTCCATCATGAAGGGGTTTATCAAGCTCCCAGGAGATTCCCAGTTGGAACTGGAAAACGTCTCTCCTGTTTCGTCCTTGAATGAGGCTCATGTGAGTTGTATTAATATATTCGTTGTTTATACGTACAAGACACTGGCATTTCTACCACTCAGTTTACGTCACGAGTGAGTTCATGTGTTTATGAATATTTATGCTGTAGAATTTTCTTCTCTTTCTTTCTTGGGATTATGTACGAAGCTTCCGCAACAACCATATTTACTTTGTGGTGGAGGTGCGTCCAAATTGAAACCATATTGTCTTGGTAAGTTTGTTAACACACATAGACATAAGAGGAGCTGTTACCGTTGCCCTGAGCTCTGAATATATATATTCCGTGTGGCGATACCTTGACAAATTTTCTGAAAAGTGAAAGATTTGCTACAGTTGAAAATAAAACTAAGTGAAGTGTAATTCCAAATTTGACTGGCACAATTCATACGCCGGCATATTAGCTTCAGCTTGTCATGGTGTCTGCTGTTTTTCCATTTCCATCGCTTCCAACACGCCACGTACCAATCTGGCAGCTGTCGATCGGTGGCAGGCGCAACGATCTGGCAGCCGTCGATCGGTGGCAGGCGTAACGATCTGGCAGCAATCGATCGGTGGCAGAGGCGTAACGATCTGGCAGCAATCGATCGGTGCCAGGAAGCCACAGGTCACGAACCAGCCGCCGCAAATAAGTGGACGAAGTCAAGTCAGCGTGGCTCACCGCAGATTCGTGCTGAAATGAGGTGTTCCGACGCGGCGTGAATGCGACGTTAATCACCGAGCCAACTTTCACCTCTTGCGGGCGAGTTAGTTGGAATTGGTTCGGCTGTGACGGCGGTAAACATCTTTTGTTGGTCGCTCCCGTCCTCCAAGCTGACGGCAAACATCGCTTCGTTTTCTGGAAAATCGTTTTACTGTATCTTACTCCGCAAGACGTGAGCCTTTTACAAGGTGTTATTGGCGCATCCGACTTTTGCCGTGTCTCTCCCGACTTGGTCCCACAGGGAAAAGGCTCTTTAAAGTCTTCCCGAGGGTTCTCGGCTACAAAATGACTACCACGACCACTTGACTAGAGGGATTGGGTTCCTATTTAAAACATGCATGAAAAATAGCAGTGGCCTCAGCATTTGTACATGCACAATGCATAATTCACATAATTAGGTCCAAAGAGAGTAAATGTGAAGCTAACCTCCTTTTTTAGCCTTAGCATGTGATGTTGAGAGAACATTGGGTCACTCGGCGAGGATGTGATTCGAACAGTCCCTATTGGGGGAGAGTGGGGGCAGACTTTTCCTCCCCTGGATATCTCCTAAACTACTACGTTGAAGCAAATCACTCAAATGGCAACTGATGCCGTCTCGTTTGTGGATCCCAGCATATATATAAAACAATTATGTTTCAGGTGATTAATACGGTCACAGGTCAGGTCAATCACAAAGAGATTCTGCTCATCATGCTGTGAGCAGCTAAGCCTGGTAAAGCATCGAATAGCTTCTGTCTCAAACATATTGATATTTGCATTCCAACTAAGATAATGATAAGTGGTTGGCATGCTTTGGAAACCAAAATCCGCCAACTCAGGTGTTCAGTGAATCTGATTGTTCAAATTTGAGGGGCAGACTAGAAGGTTTTTTGGGAGTAAACATTAAAATTTGGAGGGGCTGATTTCCAAATTGGGGACAATCGCCCCCAACCTGGTGGATTATTTACCTCTAGTAACCAGGTGACCTGGGAAAAATATGATTTCGTCAAAAAGATAGCTCAGTTCAATAAAACGTTATTGAGCGATTAGCTGGACTGTGAGTCAAATATTTTTGCAACAGGACATGTCTTTTGCTGCACTTCCACAAACGCGTATCCAACTTTGCGCCCGTATCTACGCCACAAATGGTAAAGCGATAAAAATGCGGTCATAGTCCAGGATTCATGTGCTTTCGACAGTTTGATCAGCACAAAAGCAAGTCATTTATCAAAGTAATTGATGGTCAAATCACATTCACGCAAGTACACAGCCAGTGACTGTTAGTGGATAATTTGAACATGGATCGGCGGTGTTGTAGCTGGAGAGGTTCAAAATAATTGGTTCGCCAATACATAGCCTGGTGTTTGCTAACTTCATGTATGCTTTGCATTGGACGTGCCCCAGGATACCCAGATGCACACAATTATCCACACCTGCGCGTGACCCACACAACCCTGACGCTCCACAGACGTGACCGAAACACATATGTGCATGGCCCAGACAACCCTGACGCTCCACAGACGTGACCGAACCACACACCACCGTGACCCACACAACCCTGACGTTCCACAGACGTGACCGAGACACATATGTGCATGGCCCAGACAACCCTGACGCTCCACAGACGTGACCGAACCACACACCACCGTGACCCACACAACCCTGACGTTCCACAGACGTGACCGAACCACATACGACCGTGACCCACACAACCCTGACGCTCCACAGACGTGACCGAGACACATATGTGCATGGCCCAGACAACCCTGACGTTCCACAGACGTGACCGAGACACATATGTGCATGGCCCAGACAACCCTGACGTTCCACAGACGTAACCGAACCACACACCACCGCGACCCACACAACCGTGGCACTCCACACATGTGACCGCGCCCGCAAAGGAGGCGTTTTCAGACAGCATCAAGATGTTAGATAGAACACAAAATTGAACCAGGCATTGGCATGAAACCAGCCACATGTTCAGGTCAACCAACAAAACTATGCCGTCCAAATTCAGTTAAGAAATTGTACAACTATGTGGCCCGCAGGTGGGCAGGTCCTGGACAGTTACACTAGGCTGCACCTTAATGCCGGACATCACCTAAATGTGTAGTCACCTTTTGTACTATTTTAGAAACTTTTCCCAATGCAGAGAGATAGGAACGGTATCGTAAGAAATGATGCACAACAAATGGCACGACCGTTCATTTCAATGGTGCAAAATGAGCCCTATTCTAATATCCTTCCTTGTTCAAACAGGCTGGTGACAATATACATTTCGTCAAATTATTGCAAGATCACCTTGTTCGTTGTCTGAAAATGCCCCCATTAATGACTTCATTGAACTTCAAACTAAGTTGATAATAAACGTTTCAATTCAGCTTGTTCAACTTGGTATCAATGTCGTCGTCCAAGATCAAACGAATAAAGCAACCACGGCATCGTTCGTCCCGCGTGCAACAGGTCACCATGCTGGTTACTATAATGCCACAGTAGGATATAACTGAAATACTTCCTCCATCCGTTAACCAGGAAGCTAACAATATTACCACTGCAGATATTTCCGGTTAATCGTGGTTGAACTGGTAGCCAGGAACCGTTTGTATCACTTTATGCCACACCAGACGCGAAAGTGTGTCCCATTGTTCATCCCAACTTTGGCTCCATAATTTCACCTGGGCTGGCTCCATCACGCCGCTCTGCTCAGACAAGCCGTCAATTACACCTGCGGTGACATAAAACGATGTAAATCAAACTGCATAAGCAGTTTCATTTCCGGAGCACTTCACGAGACTCCCGTTATCAGTGATCCGTGGAATTTCACAATCCATGGACGAGGAGTGGAGCTATGTTTGTATTCACCAGAAAATAGGAAAAAAAATGGTGGACGAATGTAGTTATGCTTCGCTACTTGGGCAGCGTTAATGAAGCACCGTTAGCCTTGTCCGCGCGATAAATACCCCTCGATGCTTTTCGACAAGAGTAGGCTAATGCCGGCTCCCTGTAAAAACCAACTTTCTCGTCATCCCTCCCCCACCCGTACTACAAATTATCTTTGGGAGGAGTAAAGTGAAACTAAAAACACTAATGATCCAAGGGATGTTCCCTACCCAGCCCCCGCCTTCAGCACATTAACGTCACATACCGTATACACTAAGACTCCTTTAACGTAAATGTACACTTGCCTTAGACTTGCTTGCAAAACTCACTCGCTTTAAAGGCGGCGCAGATGACCTCTATGGTTCGGTATGCCCTTAAACTCACTCTCCCCCACCCCTAGCACCGTTAATTCAGCACAGACCCTATGAGTGAGGACCTACATTTACTTGACGTCCGATGAAGTATTGAGTGCAAAAGTGCTTCTAACTAATTTTGGACATTATTCACCGTGCCGATAACCACACAATCTTACGAAATAGCAACATATTAGGGTCTCGGGAACTTTTTTTTAAGGATATTACATTCATACTTACACGATCGTTACCAGCAAACACAAATAACTAGTGTAATCCCAGATGCAGAACTCATTACTATGTTAGGTATACAAGGCTCCATACCGGGGCCGCTGCTTTTCCATATATACATAAACGCTTGGGGTAATTTTTTACCAGGATTTTTTTAAAGTTATCTGCTGATAATGCTGCTGTCATGATTAAAGCTACAAATATAAATGAACTACAAGTTAAAGTCAATTGCATTGTTGCAGGAATAACCGAATGGTTCAGGCTAATATATTATTACTGAATGTCACAAAAACGAATTACTAAATTAATTCAGGTGTGCCAAGTGCTGACTTAAACATAAACATAAACATAACCATAAATTCTCAAAAAGTTAACCGGAAGCAGCCAGTCACATAACTTGGCATCATAATTGATGACAACTTCACATCGAAAAAGCATATACCATACACTGCTGCAAAAACAAGCAGAAACTTAGGCATAATGGGAATACCAAAAATACTTATCACATATCGTGAGCGGAAATAGTTATACAATACTTCATTCTTTGCTATTGAAATTACTGCACATTAATATGGGGAAGCAATTATCCAACAATATTAGACGTAATTATCAAAGTATGTCAGGCATTTCCATGTACCTTTTTCATCGAAGTCCTATAGACTCGATTCCATATCATTTACGACACCAGTAACTGGAAATGACATTATTTGTTCGAATTTCCATCCTGTAATCAAGTACCTATCAAGAAGAAATGTTTAATAGTTATTGGAGCATATTTAATTGACTTATACACCGGAAATTAACAAATATGGCAAAATTGACCTTGATAAACTGCACAAAATGCAAAATAAACGAAGGGATTATATCTAGGTGGTTATACAAGTATGTAAATGTAAGTGAAGATCAGAATGTATATGCATATGTGATAGTGCACGTTTAAGCATATGCCCAATTTCATGTATATGCATATGTATATGGTGTGTACGTGTGCATGTGTTTGTGTGCATGTGTATGTTGTGTATATGTGTATGTGTACATATATGTGTGTGTGTATCTGTATGTTCATATGTGTGTGCATGTGCGTATGTGTAACTATTTGTATGTACGTGAGTAGTTAGTTCGTTATTTGAGCTTCAGGGCGCATCGACTTCATTGGTTATACATCGCCCATATCAATATAAGTTATTTACACTTAGATATATCGCAAATGCTACCTAAACTTGCAGCATAGTAAAGCCACATTAACCGCACGGTACGTAAAATATGTTATGGCATAATTAAACTTTTCCAGCGTGGTGCATATATTACTGAAAATGATACTTCGGCGAGATAATAAAAAAGTCCCCCCGATTGGAAAAAAAAGTCCTCGAATTCGCTCCGCCCAAGTCGGCGCATAAAACTTCACTGGGTGACAGTGACTGAACACGATCAAAGTGACGTCTACACTCTCTTCTTAGCCGGAGCAGGAGAGCAGGACATGACGCACAGATGGGCGGGTGTCACATTTCGGGCAGCGTGGCATTTCACTACCAGTTAGCAAGTAAAGTGAGTGGCATATGCATGCCCTATTCTCAAGCGGCACAACGCTACTTCGTCTCGCCTATTCCTACGAGAGCACGAACTCCATTTTTCGAGAATATTGCTTAATCGCTCTCAACGTATTACCAGGTGGTGCTTTCCAAGAAGCTTGCCACTTTGCGAGCACAGACGTAGAAATGGTTCGGGAGTGATCACGGCACGGAGTGGTAGGGTTCGCGAGCATGGAGCTGACGGCGCACGTTTTGCAACAGCATGAGCTTGGTCGTTCCAAGAGATGCCCACGTGGCTCTGGATGAAACACAGCACCACTCTTTTACCTGTCTGATACACAGCGGTAAGACAAGTTAAACGTCCCGTAAAGTAGGATTTAATAGGCGAGTGTCCTCATCGCTAAAAGGCTACTTAAGGAACCAGTCAAAATAATGTATAGTGGATCATCTGATAATTCAATGAAACACAGAGCCCTCAAGATAGCAATAAGCTCGGGAGAATACACAGACGAATATGCTGGTAGTAAAAAGCACCCTGTCACAGTGCCGGTAATAAAAGCGCTGCCGACGCCGGCATCCGTTGTGGATCCATCGGTGAATGTCGCAACGAATCCAGCGTACCACTCAACGTGCTCCGTGACAAGTGCTCTGAATTGATGCGGCGTGATACCGGCCTTCTTTGTGCAGGCGAGGGACGTGTCCTCTTCTGGCGTGATCAATTCCCAGAGAGACGTTGGAATGCACTCAGTCTGCCGAACACTCTGGAGTCGGAGACCGCTCTCATAAAAGTCGTCGCATTCGAAATGCATTGGCTCTCATGGGCCGTTCGTTTGAGAACAGCGTTAGTATGCGGTGGGGAAATACATGGACGTAAGCTGGATGGTCCGGATATTTCCGTAGTTTGCAGGTATATCGCATACCAAGCTGTTCATGGTGCAGAGAGTGGAAGCTCGTGCACTTGCGCCAGGATACTCACCGTTGGAGATGTACGAAAAGCCCCTGTGATGATGCGAAGCACAGAGTGGTGGACTGCATCCAGGGTACGGTTGCTGGTCAAACGAGCCCCGCCATAAATAAAACACGCATAGTCAAGCTTTGATCGAACTAGCGATCAGTATAGCAGGAGCAGCCCGGTTTGCTCCATAGGCCGAACGAGCCGCACATTTCAAGATAATCAGAGTATTTACACACTTATCTCATAGCGTTTTAAGATGTTGTCGGTGCGTCAAGCATGTGTCGAATTGCTTCATGCGACCCCTGAGAAGCGTGTATACATGTGTGTATGTGAGTGCATGTGTGTCTATGTATGCTACGTATGTGTACATGTAGGTGTGCATGTTTATGTGCATGCAACTGCAGACGTGTGTGCTTGTGTATGTGTATGTCCATTGATCCAACTTCTCCCTTTTCCCCTCATAGCACATTCAATATGTGGCCCCAGGAATTCCTTGGTATTACTAGCTTGCTACCTAGCTGGGGTGCTCCTGGGGCTACTTGTACTAATATCTGGTGGTGGCGTATCTGCAAAAAGAAAAACGGCGAAGAAGGGATGTAATTAATTGTGCTGAACTAAAGCTATGGCGAATGATTCCGAATGTATCGGTATCCTGAGGAATCCTGAGCCATTCCAAAGCTGAATATCCTACTTTTGGGCAACTGGCCCAAAATCAATCGAGCCTGTACTAGTTCGTGTAGCCAAATAAGATAGGCTGCTCAATACGAAGAAGAGGTTGACATTATAAAAAAGAAGAATATTTGGTCAGTCATGGAAGACATGTAACATGATTCAGCTGATAAGCCTGGCCATCTCGTCTGCTGTCGTATGACCGAGCTCCCTCACCTCCAGGTGAATATCTGTGCGGTGTGATTCTGGTACAAATGCACGTATGGCAGATGTACGCAAGCAAATGTACGTAAGCTAATGTGCGTATGCGCAAAAATACGTATGGCAGATGTACGTATGGCAGATGTACGTAAAAGCAAATGTACATATGACAAAGGTACGTAAGCAAATGTGCGTAAGGGCAAATGTATGCAGGCGCAAAAACACGTAAGCGCAAATACACGTATGCGCAAAAGTACGTAAGCGCAAATGTACGTATGCGCAAATGTATGCATGCGTAAATGCACGTATGCGCAAGTGTACGTAAACGCAAAAATACGTAAGCACACATGTACGTAACCGCGAATGTACGCATGCGCAAATGTACATAAGCGCGAACGTATGTATACGCAAATGTGCGTAATTGCAAATGTACGTAAGCGCAAAATGTGTCAACGAAAATGTACATATGCACAAATGTGCGTGAGCGTAAACGTGCGTATGCGCAAAAGTACGCCAGCACAAATGTACGTAAGAACTCATGTACGTATGAGCAAATGTACGTATGAGCAAATGTATGTAAACGCAAATGCACGTATGCGCAAGTGTACGTAAGCGCAAAATTACGTAAGCACAAATGTACATAACCGCGAATGTGTGTATGCGCAAATGTACGTAATTGCAAAGGTACGTAAGCGCAAAGATGTGTCAACGCAAATGTGCATATGCACAATAGGGGGTGAACTTTTTATACTTTTTTCGAAATGTTTTGCTACGTCTACCTATTCTGATACAGTTTTTGGTACCGATTCCGAATATGAACGTCTTTCGAACCTTTTCGATTTGTATTTGCCCGCACTGATTAATTCTCAAAGTTTTCGAATTCTGGACTCCTCACACATTTTGAGCTGTGGTTACCAATAGAAGCAAAGTATAGCTTAAACTAGTGATTTTTGTTAAAGCTTGGCCAATGGAGATTCACTTGACAGCAGAATCACTGCATTTCCATGAACCATTGATGCCGAAAATTAACTTTTAAATGAAGCGTTTGTATAGTTCAGGTTTCCTTCATAGATGGCGCTAGTGTCGGACGTCTCGCTCTATACTTTGGATTGGGCGATATTGTGGCGACCATGTAATATTAACGACTAGATTAGTTATTAGATGTTAAACTAGGTGTGCTCACAATTCTTTTCAAGCATATGGGTGCGAACTGGTGGCCATCAGAGTCCAAGAATAAGCACTTCAATCGCAAATTTGCAGTTATTAGCAGAATTCACGGTGAGCTTTCATCTCCTCCTAAAGGTTTTTTTTTTCACAGCGAGACATACAAAGAATCTAATAGATTATAAGCATTGAAATCGATAAAGTATTAATAGAGCCTAAAGCTAAAATGTACGTCGTCGTCATGTTCGCCGAACATGTCGACGACGTAGGTACATTCTTGGGGGCACCAGAGGACCAAAGCTGCAGTGTATAGGTTGCGTTGGTCGAGCGACGTTACGGAAATGGAGAAACATGGCAGCACAGCCAATGGCGTGCGCTCCCCGAGCCGAATACGGCTCAACAGACGAGCAGTCTCAGCAACAACAACATGATGATATCCCTGAAGAATCTGCCGATGAATCAGATGAGTATGCCATGCCTTATTGGCACTTACCAAAGAGAAGCAAACCACAAAATCTGACTGTCGTTGCAGAGACACTGGCCGCTACTGATACCGGCACAAGAAAGGCGTCTAAAATACTGACATCGTTTCTGTCGCTTTGGGAGAAGGAAGTGTGGGTGTAATCACCAAATCGAAGGTGCAAAACGCTATTGATGTGAGCAGAAAGTGTAGAATATATAAAGTATATGATATGGCGAAGGATTGTACTGCTGTATTGTGTGATGGCCGTGACGACCAGACGAAAGGAGAGGGCATTGTCTAATTGGCTCGTATGTTGTATGAAAAGGTGAATGTACGACATGTCTCGGTAAATATCCATCCCGGAGATGTGCATGTAGGCCATTTTGCGTGTGGCGGAAAGCACACCGGACACATTGTCGCGCAAAAGCTCAAATATGTTTTGCATGATCGTATGGTAGGTGCGCAAAACGTTGCTTTCATAAGTGGTGATGGAACCAACCAGATTTTTTGATGGAAGGGGGATGGATGGCACATTTTGAACAACTGATGGGGTGACTTGTGGGTCAAATTATTTGCTTGTGCCACCCGGCGGAATTGCCCTATCAAGCCCTCTTTGGTCTGCCGGATAGAAACAGCCGAGCCCAGCACGTTCTCTGGGTCAATCTGAAAATATATTGCAGGAGATGTCCACAAGCTAGATGTCGTTGCGTTTGCTGCAGTAACCAGTGAGGATTTTCTAGAGCTGCCATCACATATGGAGCAGGGCTTAAGCACTAATATGAGACTGCTGTACCAATGTGCTAAGTCTGCGACCAATGGTATGACTGATGGGATGCGAGATCGTGTACTTGAACAAATGTGCATGGCGAGATGGTGCACGGGCCAGATCCGTATTATACGCTATTATTTCTCTGTATCTGAGCCACCTGTACCACTATGCAGCCTTGTGAAATATGTTGTGTGCGTGCATGTGTGTGCATGTGTCGACTGTGATGGTCATGCAAGAGAAGTGGGGTGTGGTGCATGCGCCCGGCCGGCCACCTGTGCGAGCAGATGAGACGACAGGAAGAGCCATTTCTCCGGCCTCGAGATGGAAACCATTGAAAAGACCACGACGGAAGCATGCGTATGGCGCACCTCAAAAACGTTATGCTGGCCATGCTCGGCGATAATGACCAAGCGGTCAGGGTGGAGGCTGCCAGCATGCTCAGAACCGTGCGCCAAAAGAAAAACCTCTCCACGGAATGCAGCACAATTCGGCTATTCAAATTTCCGGGCGTGGACTGGTGTGCTGAGTCATACACAGAACTAGTTAACGTTCATCAATGTGTGAAAGACGGCCAAGATATAGAACCGTCCTTAGCACGAAAAATGAGTGAGGAAAACATGCTAAAGTTCATCAAAGAACCACTTCAGACAGGAGCTCCTTGTCACTCACAGTCAACCCAGAGATCGGTAAAACTGATAACTGAAGCCTCGGTAGTGGTGGTCGGTGCCGAAAGACAGTATGCAAAAGCCCTAAACGCAATACAATTTCGAAAAATGCACCCAGATCAGGCCACGAATAAAGTGCACAAGGATTGGCGCACATGACCATCGTGGCAGTGAGGCGTCTGCTGCAAACCGTAATGCGTGTGCAATGAAAGCATGACATGTCTAAATACAGAATGTAATTTAATACGTCTGTAATGGATGAAGTGTTTCTGATGGGCTCGTCTATCAGAATCTGACGGAGGCCGCTTCCAGGTTCATCACATATGCTTATAACCAGCAACGTAAGGTTACCGCTTTATTTTGGTATATCAGGAGGAAAATGATTGCAGTGGTGGCTTGTGCGCCCCGTCAACATTTCTTCGATCCTAACACTTAGAATCTATTAGATTCCAAGTGTATTTCGCTGTTCAAAATATTTCGGAGCTGAAATCTGACCGTGTATTCTGCTAATGTTTGCAACTTCGCTATTTAACTGCCTACACTTGGACACTGATGACCACCAATTCACATCCATATGCATGAAAAGAATTGTGAGCATATCTAGTTCACCATCCAATCATTAATCTGGTCGTCAATAGTGCCTGGTCGCCACAATATCGCCAAATGTAAAGTGTGGTGCGCATCGTCTGGCACTAGCGCCATCTATTAGGAAAACCTGAACTATGTGAACGCTTCATTTGAAAGTAAATTTTCAGTATCAATGGATTATCAAAGTTATCTGATCTTGCTGTGAAGTGAATCTCCACCGTTCAAGCTTGAATAAAAATCACTAATTTAAGCTATATTTTGCTTCTATTGGAAACCACAGCTCAAAATATGTAAAAATTTCGGAATTCCAAAAACTTCAATCGATCCATACGGGGAAAGAAAGATCGAAAAAGTTGAAAAGAAGTTGATATTCGGAATAAGCATCAAAATCTGTATTAGAAAAGGGGGAGTGAGCAAAACATTTCGATTTTTTTTTTTAAAAAGGTCACCCTAATGCACAAATGTGCGTAAGTGTAAACGCGCGTATGCGCAAAAATACGCAAGAACAAATGTACCTAAGAGCAAATGTACGTATGCGCAAATGTATGTACGCGCTGCGGCACGAAATGGCCTCAGGAGGCCGAAGTGCCTAACCTAACAAAATGAAAAATGTACGCGCAAATGTAAGTAAGTGCAGAAGTATGTCTGCACAAATGTACGTATGCACAATTGTACGTAAACGCAGAAGTACGGAAGTACAAATGTACGTAGTGTGCAATACTACGTGTTGCGTAGTATTGCGTGTACACTTACACGCTAGTGCAAGTGTACTTACATGGGAAAGTACGTGCGAGCAAATGTGTGTGAATGCAAATGCAAGCAAACGGAAATGTGTACTGATAGCAAATGTACAGAAGTGTAAAGGTACGTAAGCGCAAATGTACATGAACGCAAAAGTACGCCAGAGCAAATGTATATAAATGCAAATTTATGCAACGCAAATGCAAGTGTACGCATGATAGATGAACGTAAGCGAATGCACGTAACCAAATGTGCGTGTTTCAAATGTACGTGTTTCAAATGTACGTGTTTCAAATGTACGTGTTATAAGTGCACGTAAGCAAATGTACGTATACACAAAAATAAGTATGGCAAATGTACGTAAGCACAGATATGTCTGAGCACAAAAGTACATAAGACAAATGTACTCATGGTATATGTACGTAAGATAAAATGTACGAAAGAGCAAATGTAGGTATGGCATATGTATTTAACGAAATGTTCGCAAACGCGAAGGTACGTATCCGTAAGTGTACGTACATTGGCTCATACGTACATTTGAGCTTACATATTTTTACATTTGCATACATTCCCTTTTACATAATTTTACGTTGACTTACATTTGCGCTTACGTACATTTGCGGGTGCGTACATTTGCGCTTACGTACTTTTGCGCATACGCACATTTGCGCTCGCATACATTTATGCTTTCGTACATTTCTGGATACGTACATTTGCACATACGTACATTTGCACATACGCACTTTTGCGCTTACGTGCTTTTGCG
Source organism: Ashinkailepas kermadecensis (assembly GCA_034440615.1). Classification (NCBI taxonomy): domain Eukaryota; kingdom Metazoa; phylum Arthropoda; class Thecostraca; family Neolepadidae; genus Ashinkailepas; species Ashinkailepas kermadecensis. The sequence goes on along the minus strand of JAOTOM010002826.1, from coordinate 30,790 downwards.
CACACGTACATTTGCGCATACGTTCATTCTCCATACGTACATTTACACTTAGGCACATTTGCCATACGTACATCTGCGCTTAAGTATATTTGCTTACGGACATTTACGTGCGCACGTCTGCCATGCGCACATTTGCTTAACGTACATGTGTCCGGTTGCCGTGCAGTGTGTCACCAATGACCATGTACCGCATCTGCTATTTTGATACGGTCACACTGATACTGACCTGACTATTCTGACATTGTGGTATGTGACACTGTCCGTGCTCCTCATGTGATGGCTGCTCGGTATGGATATATAGGTCTGCTGGTATGCGACACTGTATCCGTGTTCCTGAGGCGATGGCTGCTCGGTATGGATATCTAGGTCTGCTGGTATGTGACACTGTGTCTGTGTTCCTCAGGTGAATGGCTGCTCGGTATGGATATATTTATCTGCTGGTATGTGACACTGTGTCCGTGCTCCTCAGGTGATGGCTGCTCGACATGGATACATTGGTCTACTGGAATGTGACACTATGTCCGTGCGCCTCAGGTGAATGGCTGCTCGGTCTGACCATGTGCCGGGTCTGGCTGATCGTCGACTACATCGCATCAACAGCGTCCATCCTGAACCTGTGCATCCTCAGTCTGGACCGCTATTGGAGCATCACCACGCCGCTCAAGTACCTGTGTCGCCGCACCAAGCGGCGCGCGCTGTTCATGATCAGCAGCGTGTGGTTCGTCTCGTGCAGCTGGATATGGCCGGTGGTGTTCTGGGACTGGCTGGTGGCGCCGCCCACCGAGTCGGAGATCACCACCGGCTGCGAGACGGGCTTCGCGCAGAACTGGGTGTTCAAGCTGGTGGCGGCCGTGTTCAACTTCTACATACCGTGGGTGTCGATGATGTACCTGTACGTGCGCATGTTCGCCACCATCCGGCAGCGGTCGAAGCTGGAGGTGGGCCGCTTCAACCTCGCCTCGCGCAAGACGCCCAGCGGTACGCGCGAGGCGAGCGAGTCGGCGGCGCGGCCAGGCGCGCGCCGGCGGCCCGGCCGCCGGCTGGCGTCGTCGTGCGCCGCCGCGCCCAGCTACGGCAACCTGATCCTGCTGACGCTGCCCGACGTCAGCGGGCTGGCGCAGTACGTGGGCAGGTACGACGGCGTGCGCGTGCGCATCGAGCTGGCCGACGAGGAGCCGGGCGCGGGCGCGTGTCGCGCCTTTCCCGCCGACGGCGCGTTCATCACGGGCGGCGCCGGCTCGCAGGCGGCTCGCGCGCCGCCCGAGGGCTCGCCGGCGCCGCTGCGCAGGTCGCCCTCGCGCGTCGGCCCGCCTGCGCCGCAGTCCGCCCCGTCCTCCGGCGGAAATATCATCCTGCAGCGCGAGAAGAAGGCCGCCATCCAGCTGGGCGTCATCATGGGCGCGTTCATCCTCTGCTGGCTGCCGTACAGCGTGCTCTTTGTGGCCGTGGCCGTGTGCGGAGACTGCGTGAACGAGAATGTTTACATGTGCGCCATCTGGCTGGGTTACCTGAACTCATCACTCAACCCTGTGCTCTACCCGTTGTGCAATGCAAATTTTAAGCGCGCATTTAAGCGCATGCTGGGCTGCAAGCGCGAAGAGCGGCGACCCAACTTGTCGACGTCACAGCCGTTGAGACATCGGTGCATCGGCTGACATAAGTATAGCGCGTGTGACAGACCGACGGAATACGTGGTGTACTCCTCCATGGGCGGCAAAGCTGCCAGATCAGTGGGCGAGAGTGACTTTAAAACTGCACGCGTCCATCAGGCTGCTGATCGCAGAGTCGTGGTGTCAAGCACATGTCGACTGACAATAGTACAATGTCTGTGCTGATTAGCCAAATACATGTTCACTATTTTGAGATGCATATTAATTGGTGGAATATTTTGAAGATGTTGTTTTCATGTTGCAGAGGTTGTTGTGTGAAAGAGGTTGTTTTCATCAGGCAAAGCTGGTGTAACTGGGTTGTTGCTAAACAGGATGCACCACTCTGATGTGAATTTGTCTTCCCTGATTACAGATTTGGACAGGTCTATCTAGTCGGATTGCTACATCACCATTATTCCTTTCCTTAATTTCGCGTAATTACAGCGCAGTCAGCGACGGAAGATCAACATTCATCGTCCGCAAGCTCGTTCTCTCCCGTCTGAATCAGGCCGACGATTGTGATCCGAGCGTCCTTCTCTCGTGGTGAAAATTAGCCCGACCTCTATTTCCGGCGAGGAAGCCGGAGCTCGGGCTGGCAGTAGGGCGCCCACACGTCGCCGTATTTTCCACGGCACGTCGTAATATGAAGTAAGGCTTGGTTGAATAATGCTCGGCAGCTGATTACGCCCGACGGTGGCCGACTGGCGCGGACTGATCTGATTGATGATAGTCTTTACGAGAGTGAGTGCCGCGGGTTTCGGCACAGGCACAAGTACGCTACTTCCCTGTCACTGGTCTCCCAGCGTCAGGCTAGCTGCGATGGCAGTGTACGAGTGGTTGGGGTAACAACAGCCAATTATAGTATGTTTCTCTCCATGTATAATTACTATGGAGATGATAGTGCGGGTCACTACACGGCGCATGTGGAGCACAGACGCAAGACAATAAATGGAACAATTTTGCGCACTTGCATCGTTACGCTGGGAGGAGCAGTCGACTCGCCTCCGGTATGCCGGGAGGAGTAGCTGGCTCTCCTCTGCTATGCCGGGAGGAGCAGCTGGTTCCCTTCCGGTATGCCAGGAGGAGCAGCTGGCTCTCCTCCGGTTCGCACGCCTACCGTCTGTGCCCATAGGTGACAGCGCTCGCTTTAGTTTTTTCTTAATCTGGCTGAAGTACTCTCTAGCACCAATCTTCCTCTTGTTTTTTTTCAATCTTCCTCAGACACCTACCCCAATTTCAAAATGTGAAGATCTGTCTGCCGCGTGCCTTTCTAGATCCAAATTCCTCGCCTCCGGCAGTACCCATGCCAGCCTTTTTTTCAAACACCGCCAACTGTATCCCCCAATTCGGCACAACTCTAGTTCTCATCGCAGTGCTCGCATCCTCTGTTTTTTCGTATTCCAGCACAGATTCGGATTTATACATAACCAAGCTCCCTATTACTGGTCTGTCCCCTTCTCTTTTTTGACCCCTTACATACCGAGCAACCATGTTCGGTATTCGGTTAACTCAGTGTATGTATATATATATATATATATATATATATATATATATATATATATATATATATATATATACGAGGGGGTGCTGATAAGTTCCTGGCTTTAAAGGTATCGCAAACGGGTGAGGCTATTACCTTTA
>JAOTOM010002826.1:0-22500 GCA_034440615.1 Ashinkailepas kermadecensis | reverse complement strand
AATGTACCTTCTGAAACACAATAAGTCAGACAATGGTACAAGTAATAAATCAAACAATCGCAACTCACTAGCACTACAGACAATCTGCTCCACACCACCGATAATGTAACGGCACCACTGCACTCCCCCTAGCATTACAAACAATCTCAACTCGCTAGCACTACCGGCAATCGCAACTCGCTAGCAGTACAGACAATCTCAACTGGCTAATATTACAGATAATCACGACTCGCTAGCACTACCGACAATGGCAAAGAGAAACTGTCCTCTCAAGCAAACAGCACTAATGCGAGATCAAAGCATATCCATATCAAAACAGTCATGGCAGTATATTACCAGGATGAACAGGCCTAAACGAGCTCCAGATCATGCAAACGCTGAATTGCGCGAGTGCGAATACCCTTCTCCATAAGAACTTCTGCCGACCTACTCAGCCCGTCCCTACCAGGACACAATTTGGTAAAAACACCCATCCTCCACTTCATCCTGGGAACGTTGTCCTCGCGTACGAGCACCAACGAGCCAACAGACAGCTTGCCATGCGAGGAGAACTTCCTTACTGAAAGGGGCAAATTCCGCAGGTACTCTGACGACCACACAGACCAGAACCTGTTCAACCTCCTCTCGCACACCCTAGCTCTCTCAGAAAGGTTCTGCACAGACACACTATCAGGGTCCTCAGCTACCCTAGCCTGGAAACCTGCGCCCCTGTCTAACAGGAAGTGGTCAGGCGTCAGCGCGTTAGCATAGTCCACTCTGTCGCCAACGAACGTCAAAGGACGCGAGTTGACGCACGCTTCCACCTCCGACAAGACAGTCCTCGTCAAACAGCGCGTTCCCAGTGACTTCCGGAGGCCGGCCTTCACCGACCGAACGAGGCGCTCCCACCAGCCGCCCCACCAGGGCGACAGTGGCACTATAAACTTCCACTCCGGAGCCAAGTGTCCGAAGTAGCTTTGCAGCCGAACATCTGCCCCTTTGAAACTGGCACCGTTGGCAGAGTAGATGCAGCTTGGCAGATCCCCGCCTCGCTGCGAAGCGCCTCAGTGCCATCATGAACTCCTCCAAAGAATGAGCCTGTGAGTTCAAGATGGATCGCCCTGGTCACTGCGCACGTGAACAAACAAATGTAGAGCTTTTGCTTCGGCTGCTCTACAGAAAAAGTGGACCTGCGAAATCGACGCCAGTCACTGTAAATGGCGGAGCCTGAATCACTCGGCACCTGGGAAGCGGAGCAACAGGCTCATTACATGCCGTGGCGTCCTGCCTTTTACATGCGGCACAAAACCTCTTTACCCTTTTGACGAGGGACCTCAGACCGACGATCCAGAACGATCCCCGCAAAGCAGTGATCACAGTTGACACCCCAGCACGTCGCATCAAATCGTGCTGTTCTCTGACGAGCAGTTCGGCCACACGCCCTTTAGGTAGAAGAATAGGGTGTTTGTCCTCATAGGAGAGGTCAGACAATTGAAGCCTCCCCTTAATCCGCAGAAGACCATCATCTCCCCAAAACGGCGTCAATCCGTACACAGATGAACTTTTCGACACGTCCTTACCCTGCTCCAGATCTCGCATCTCGTCGGGGTACGCCTCACGCTGAGTGGCCCTGAGCAACACTGGCAGTGGGCAGAACAATGCAACGGTTATCACCACCGTTGCAGGACAAGGAAGCCTGAGGGTGAGACTCATCAGCACACCGATCTGTGCCGGACACACTCTGAGGCTTAGCAATCTTCTCGCTTACAACATCGCCGGCTTGCTGCGTATAGCCACACAACACGTTGTGGTTACCATGACGGGACTCGCACTGCCCACTCGTATAGCAGATTCTAGCCTGGTGGCCCTTCTTCAGGCACCGAAAGCGCAGGCCAGCAAGCCTAATGCTCCTCATACGCTCACGAACTGGTAAGCGTAACAAAACGTCACACTTATCTATCCGGTGAGGCTTCTGGCAGAAGCTACAGACTGGATGAGAGACCGACTTAAGAGCTGCTGCAGAGGCTCGTCTGCTCTGGAAGTTCCTACGGTCCTGTCGCCTGCTGCTCCTCTGCTGCAGGCTGCGGTCGCTCGCTCCTTGATGGCAACTGCCAGCTCCCTCGTGAGAACTGGCTCCCTGGTGAGAGCCGGCTCCCTGGTGATGGTTGACGCCCCCATGCTGGCGGCCACCAGAACCTGCAGCTCCGCCCAAGCCATCGTAGGCACCGGACAGCTCCCGCCGGAGGCTCTCCCTGTTCAGAAATGTCATGAGCCACTCCAAATCAGATTCCCTGCCAGACCCATCACGGGCGCACTCCAGACGGATAGCTGTCGGCAGCTTGGATAAGACAAGCGGGGTTAGGAGCACACCATGCTTATCACCTCCCACATCAAGGGCCTCCAAACTGCGGATGTGCACCAGCAACTCGTCTTGTAAGCTTTGAAGAGACTTAAACTGAACAGAGCCAAGCTCCAGCAGTGACTGGACGTTTGCGAACACGATTTGCTCTTGGCGTCCAAACCTGTCTCTCAAAATCTTGCAGGTGGTGCTGCAATTACCACTCGTCAACGACAGCCCAGCAATACACAGCTTCGCCTCTCCTTGCAAGAGGCCTCAGTTACGTGAGCTTGGTGATGTCAGGAGCATCTGAATCATCAACACAGGCCTTAAAGGACTATCAACAACTTTGCCACTGGATGACGTCACCAGAAAATGTTGGCAGGTCCAATTTCGGCAGCTTCATGGACTGAGCCCCACTGTGACTGGCTGCAGAGGATGCAGCCTGGGCTCCAGAAAGTGGTGAAAGTTCCTCAGCCCTGAGGCGAATACCCAAAACACCATCTCTGAACTCACCAGCTTCAGACAGATCCGACTCCAACTGTGACTCGTCCACCTCAAGCTCAACTAAGCTTTGAGCTTCATCCCATGCCGCAAGTCTGCGGTCGAACTCATGTGTCGAGATCTGTAGCTCACTGCTGTTGCACGTCTTCTGATCTACCGCCTCTTCTAACTTGTTCGCATCTCTCTTCAACCAGCCTTTTGCAGCAGTACGTGCCCTCTTGAGGCGCAACAAATCAGCCATCTCAATATAAATATCCCGGGTTTCGGCACCAATGTTACAGATCCTTTTGTCTCTCTAAATCAGATAAAGATGGCTTCTTCGCGTGCCCTGTATTCGTTGCTCCTTGCAACCGCAACAATCAATATTGTACCAGAGTTCATCCACGACCACACACTTGCGTGACCACTGTCAGTCAACTGGGCGCACCTCGCCCAACACCGCCCGTTAACGGCACGACCAACGCCCAAACCAACATTCGTAACACTCGCACCACACATGGCTCTAATACGCCCCAGCGCCACCTACCGCTATCCGATGCAACCACTAGTTGGCAGGTCATCGCAAGGTGGTAATTCACAACACCACCGACGGGAGTGGGTTGCGGGGATGTTCCTACAATGGCAGCGGGCTGCGGGGATGTTCCAGCGAGGATGTGTACCCACCGACGGCAGCGGGCTGCGGGGATGTGGACCCACCGACGGCATCGGGCTGCGGGGATGTTCCTACAACGGCAGCGGGCTGCGGGGATGTTCCAGCGAGGATGTGTACCCACCGACGGCAGCGGGCCGCGGGGATGTTCCAGCGGGGGTGTCGACCCACCGACGGCAGCGGGCTACGGGGATGTTCCTACAACGGCAGCGGGCTGCGGGGATGTCCCAGCGAGGGTGTGGACCCACCGACGACAAAGGGCTGCGGGGATGTTCCTACAACGGCAGCGGGCTGCGGGGATGTTCCATCGGGGGTTTGGACCCACCGACGACAGCGGGCTGCGGGGATGTTCCAGCGGAGGTGTAGACCCACCGACGGCAGCGGGCCGCGGGGATGTTCCAGCGGGCGTGTCGAACCACGGACGCTGATGGATACTATCTCCCAGCACCGTCGTTTGCAAGAGCTGAGGATAATTAATTAAAGTATGGCCGACCTTCAGCTTCACAACCATACGGACTGGATCGGCACCGTTGTCGGAGAACAGTGCAAGGGTGAGGCATTGGCTGGTCTGGCTGCAGTTCAGCCTTGCGGCTCTCCGACTCCATCATGTCCAGTGACATGGTGGATGATTGTTGAAATACTGGAGTTATCAAGTATACCACCAAATGCAATTATAGACATAAGTAATGTTGGGAAGTGCTAAAAACAATGAACATCGACAGAATGTCGACATTGCAGCCCCAAAAGCTACAAGTTTACCTCATTAGTGGAAGATCGTCAACTAAGGTGGGCATTGAACATGAGTGTTGTGAGGGTTGAGACTTGAGGTTGATGTTTTGAAGTGGAATCAACAATGCATATGCAGAGCAAGGTAGTGTTGCAGACGCAACGCCAGTATACACCCCCAGCCAGCAAATACGATATTATTCAGCAACGATTAAACGCCTTCGTACAATTTGACACATTCCACGGTGTAGGCAACTTCAAACCAGATTACCACTGGTCCGCACCTCTGATACATGCATGGTTGAATTACTTCCGACATCACGGGGAACGACCACGGGCTGAGCACAGGATGCGTCGCGAGCGCTCCAGTCGAGCGTGGACAACACTGGATGTGAATGAAGCGTGTAGGGGTTGGTGGACGTGGTGGACGACGGACGTTGATGAAGCGTGAATGGGTGACTGTCTGTCTGGGGCGTGCCTTCGATGGCTGCCATCTGGTGCGCTGTCAACTCAGCAGACAGAACGGACGTCCGGCGGACCTGCGGGGCAACCTCAGCCGCCCACGCGGAAGCCCGCCCATCTGTCGCGCCGATTGCCGCAGTTTCCACTGCATCAGAACGCCTGTTGTTGCACACGGGTGCTCGGTCGAGACGACTTAAATCACCACAGCGCGCAAACAGATTCGGCACGCGGGCTGCATTCTGCGGGTGTGCTCGCGCCGGGGGAAGGTGTAAACGGTTGGGCACCTCGAACTTTGAGGCAGAGGTCAGTACGACAGCAAGGTGGTAGGCTTGCGATTAGGTCCCTTTACGTCCTACTAGCATGTTGAGGTATACCTGGCTATGGATTAGCGTTGCGTTTAGCGTCATCTTGTTTTAATTTCAACTTACATAGACCTATACACTCAGAAACAGTTTTGAGGCCTTTTTCCTCATCTGAGACTGGAGGTGCTTCTCGGAGACCATGGAAAGTCCAACAGTTCTCTGCGGATAACCACAAGTTTCAGAGGACCATGTACGGTCTCGACCTATACAGTCTCTGAGACCATTGCCATGAGACCAATCACGCTTCTCCAAGCGTCCTAAAATATTCAGCTGAGAATGGCACATAATCTCATGGAGTCAAATGTGTTCCCGAGAACACTGGGACAAGAACGAAACATGGACTCGCGATTTTTGTCTCGCATGAGAATTCATCACATCAGAAAAATCGTAAGGTGCTCTTCCGAGAACTCTTCTTGTCTCCGCCACCCGCATTCCTCTCGCCGGAGAACCACGCAACATCGTCGGTAAGACGTCCACGAAAGAAAAAAAACTTTTTTTTCTGCTCTGTCTGCTATTAATGCCTGCTGGCGTCGGGCCCGCCGCAATGGCTACCCAACACAGGTAAATTAGGTACATATGTAGTTACATGCCCAACATGTATGTGTTACATGTATGTTACATGTATGTAGCTACAGCTGTGGGCCCGTTCGTCGAAAACCAACACTAAGACATCCTTCGTGATGCATCTTGCTTCGATTTATATTGGGGGCACAAGTGTTATGTATAATTACAAGTCGATCGCATAAAATTTAGACGCTGCGACAAATGTCTTTTAGTTACCGTTACCGTAGCTTACAGCGCTTATACAATCAGTTTGGTCCCACGTACCTTTTTGAATAAGAGAGCTAGATGGATGTCCTTAGCACGTTCTAATCATCCATGTTCTTTCGCTTTATACGCATGCCTATAAATGTCATACGACATAAGGTTGGTAGGTTATCCGCTCGTACTTATATTTCTGCAAGAGGCAGCGACAACGTGCACTGCGCCTGTAATTTTGAACGTTTACTGGTGTCGCCAATGATAATCGAATCAAGATATCTTCTGAACGATTATTTTCGTGGATTTTGAGACATCCTATGGGAGTCTATTGTTCACGAACCCCCTGGGATTCCACGTGGGCACACCATTCTTGATGCATTTCACGCGGGTTCCCCTTGGAATTTCACATGTAATCCTAAGAATACCCGGAGGTTTTTTCGAGCAGCTTCTAGCAGGTTTACTCTTGCTGCGCAGAATCTTTTAAATAACTCGGCACCTCACTGTCTTCAGGAATTCGGCGTGGAATATGCGCACAAAGAACTTGTCTTTGACTTATATCGCCTAGGAGTGAAAAATGCAGTGCTTTTTTCTAGCCGCTGAAGGCGCCCGGGGTGTCTTCGGGAGCACCGATACATGACATACAGAAGTTGATTCGGGAGCGCCGTTGCAGGGTATAGAGGTGCTGACATCAGGAGCGCTAGTCTGGGGCGTGCAGAAACTAATGTTAACAGCACCGGTGCACGGCATGTATGACCTAACTGGAAATCCAGTGAACGGCAGACAGGGGTTGAGGTCGACAGCACTGAAGCGGGGCATGCCGGAGCTCATGCTGGAAGAGCCGATGTAGAAGACGCAGTAGCGGACATCGGAAGCGCCGGTAAAGAGTTTCGAGGAGCTGACGTCGGAGGCGCTAGTTCAGGGCATGCAGAAGCCGATGCCGACAGCACCGGTGCACAGTGCACGGCATGTAGGAGCTGGCTAGAAAGTCCGTGAACGGGACACTGGGGTTGAGGTCGACAGCACCGATGCAGGGCGTACTGGAACTGATGTCGGACGCACCGATGCTGGACGTGCAGGAATACTGCTGTTCGTGGAGTTCAGGGACTCGAGTTGGATGATGAAGGCCTGGGAACAATACATCAACACATGAGCAGGGAAAAGTATATACCTATGTAAAACAAACTAAAATTTCCATCATTCAAATTTTTAGTTACCAAATGATCATTGAGAACAACCAGAAATATAGTTAAAGTTTGACATCACTCACGAATCATTGTCCTTCATATTCTGAGCTAGATACCGGCTACCTTCGGACCACCTCTGTCCCATGTTGATAGCATTAGGTAAGGTAGGGAAAGACATCCATGCTCTTTCTCTGCTCTTTCCTGCCAGTTATAAAGCAACTGATAGGTACATATTTCTCCTGATTACAGGGGTGATGGGGGTCAGTTACACAGGATATCTACCGACAGAGAGAATAACCAACCTAAAATGACAAAAGGTAGCAGTTTTAAGCTCCTGTTTTGAGCTTATCTGTCCGCAGTGTCGGAACATTTCCAGATTTTGGTGGAAAATGGCACCTAGCTGGGAATACTTTTCCACTCTTAACTCCACCCCCTCCCCCCAAAAACAGCGTTTTTACTTCTATCACTTCATGCTGTTGCACTAACAAACAAACAAAAAAGTGTGAAAAAGCCTGATAATCAGAAACATGCAGCTTGCAATTTGTGTTGCCTGAATTGATTTTCAGGCACACTGGGTTGGATTCATGTTCCGGTCTGCGTTGGATTCATATTTAGAGATCCTGGTTCTGGAGGGAAAATTTTGTATTGTGCAATCTGGAGGCTCATTTTGTGTTCTCTCTCTGTGACATCAGAAATCCCCTTTTGCACTTCAGTGATTTTTTGCCGTTCCATAAACAAGCAGTATGTTTTCTCAAGCAGCACAATCCAACCTTCCTGCGAGAGAAAGGGAGATAATAATTTTTCGGAGAGGATATTGTTCTGAATGGTAGAATTTCAGGAACAGATTACTTTTCGAACCATGGTTTCGGCTAAAAATTATGTTTTACATTTTGTTTATGCATCTAACACTTGTCTACTACGCCTTAAAGAATACTATTCCACGCAATACAGAACACTGCAGCTCAAAGTACATCTTCGGACAATGTATCTCAGTTGCAAATTAACATACAAATTCATATGCCAATGGTGTCGGCGAGGGATGATGCAGTAGTTGGTTGCCAACTGAAAAGTCACCAATTGCGGAAGAAATATATTGTCTCATCGTCTGTATCACGCCAAGAAATGTGCTTCTACAATACAATTTTCTCGAAATTCCACATCGGGTTTCAAGTTTAAAAAATGCGGACAAAGCTAGTTTGCTCCCGACAGATAGCCATGGTAAAAAGGTAAAAACAAACATGCTGGAGAAAACTTGCCAAATCTGACAGCAAACCCAGACCTCTCCAAAAGTAGCAGTTTAAGAACCATTCCGCTTAGACATTAACCAACCAAACGATTGATTGCAGCACTACCAGTACCATACAATCTGCTACAAGCCCATCAGTATAATCGTGCTTTAAGGTAGTCACCAGACAAGTTTTGCAAACATTTTACCTCCATAAATCAAACAAAGGGGTTAGGTTTTGCTAGGTTAGGTTAAATTATATTTTTAGAGATGTAGATTTATATTGATTTGGAAAATTAGGATTTTTAAAATTGTCAAAAATGTAACTTGCTTTCCATCGAAAGGAGGTCAGGCTAGGGGAAAATTTCTGCTTTAAGGTGTTTTATGAATTCCTTGAATTTTTCTTCCCAGTACAATGTTTACGAATGTGACCAATATAATGAAATTACTCATTTTCTGCACATATGCTTACTTTTCAGTTTGTGAGTAAAATAACACCGAAAAGGGTCTTTGCTAGGGAACATAGCATACAAAGTAAGGTTTACAACATAAAACAAAAATGCAACATAACCTAACCTAACCTGGCCTAAACTCCCTTTGGAAAAAACAAACAAGTTGAAAAATTTCAACAAGTATCTTCATAAAATTCTCCAAATAAAGACAAAACCTACCCTTATCTAACATAATATAGTATTTCAACTAATCAACCCAAAATAGCATGTTTTTTTAACACGCGCACTGGAGGGGGGCGAAATCCGCCCACCCCTCCGGTTTTTCGCAAATACCTGCAGATTTTACCGGTGGATATACGCGATTTTCGGTGTACCTGCTTAGAAATGAACGGCGCGTCGTTTAAAGGAAGAAAAATGGAAATCGGCCGACAATTTTTCAAGTTAGGGGCCGCTAAAGTCAAAAAATGTTATAGCGCCAGACCACAAAAATCGTCGCTGATGCGCTTCCAGCATACTGATAAAAGGGAAGTGTTCTAGGCAACACTAGCGACTTGTTTGATGCATATTGATATGCTGTATAGTTTCAAGGTCATGTTAGGTCACCAAGGTCAAGTCAGGTCAAGTTCATGACAGATTAATGGAACCAAACTTGATCAACTGGAATGTTGCCATAAATGCATTACTGGTTGTCATTTGTACTGTTTGTCATTGCGTTTCAGTACTTTATTCATGTACTTGTAGGGCGGCGAGGTCGGGGGCGGGGTCGGTGTGGGGGAGGGGGGATGGATGGGGGAGGGGTATGAATTTTATGGGGGTAGGTAGGGGTGGTGGTTGGGGGGGGGGAGTTGGTAGGGGAGGGGTTGGTAGGAGGGGGGTTGGTAAGGGGGGTTTGTGGTTTTGGTCTCGTGGTCGGTCTGAGTGGTCGGTCTTGTTGTTCGGTCTGAGTGGTCGGTCTGAGTGGTGGCACTGTTGTTATGTTTCGTCTTGGTCTACTGCGGTGCGCCCTTGACTTCGGAGCGACCTTGAGAAAGTAGTTTCCGCACGGCCGCCGGCCGGCGGCCATGTTTTACTACGCTCACGGGCGCCGGGCGGCTCCCCTGGCCCGCGCCGATCCCGCTTCCGGCGTGCCGCCGGCCCCTAACCGGGGCGGCCCACAGCGAGCGGTGACCCGCGAGTCCTCGCTGTAGTAGATGCAGTCTGAGCGTGCCATACCATCTTGTCTTCGTCGTATTGTCATCTTGTCGGCGCCCCGTGACTCGTTATCCTAACACGAATTTATATTTAGCGAGGTCAAATCTCCTCTCTTCACCACTTCCATCCGTGAGTGAATCTGACTTGGTCGTGGCGCCAGGGATAGAGGAACCGCATGATTGGAGAGACCTAGGAGGGGAGGGGGTCATAAGAGTAATGGACGGACATTGGAGTTGGAAATGCGTCCGTCGCCGGCCCTCGTCCAGCTTCGGGGCCCTCTTAAGTGTTAACGTCCCCGCTTGTTTCCCTCCATGTCATCCACCTGCATGCTTGCACGGGTCACCGGACTGGCAAATTGAGGGCCTAGGTAATTATCCTGGGTCAATTTTTTTGGCAACGAGGGTTTCTGACAGCTAGATGCGTACGCAGAGTTCCAACAGCTCACACTGGTCCTTAACTACCCATAACTACGTCATGCATGCTCCCACGTAATCCATTCATTTCCATCTTCCATTGCGAACATTCGCTCTCTATTAAAAGTGTTGGCCCGATAATTTCCCTTCCAGTGGTGCATGCGCATTCAGTGAGTCTTACTTCCTCAGACCGTTGCTTAGGGCTTTCTAGCCCAAGGTTAATTGTTAATTACCCGTGCTTAGGTCCACAACTGTGACCGGCTGACGCGACACTGTTGGTTGGGAATGATATACTATTACTTTACTGCCTTCAAGGCTCGATGACACTGGGCTGCGATATTCCGTTAGTTTCTGATGGTCTTATGCTGGGCTTGAGTATTAATGGCCGACATACCTACGCTTTAAATGAGTCAAATGCCTTGCCAGGCCTTGCATTGCTCTAACTTGCAATCGGCGGGCACCCCCACAGGTGGTCCTGGGCCACAAATCGGTCGGGATGTCCCCCTATCGTCTTTCTAACCTATCCTGCCCGGGGTCATGGTCGGGAGACCCTCAAATCCCCTGCCTGTCCTATCCTTGGGGGCTTACGGAACGCCAAACTTCATCTCCCCTGTCTGTGCCGTAATCGAGAGGCCCAGGCCTGCTGGAATAGCTGAGACGGGAAAGGAATACCGACCTAGCCGTTTTTGGCTTTTACCTAACTGTGCGCACAGATTCATCCCGACCCAAAATTGGGTGCCGCTGCCTGCGAGCTTACCCACGGATCCCGTCGGATCTGACCACCCTCGGGATGCCCTTCCGCGCTCTGGGATCACCAGGCCGGAGGGTTTTGCGGCCTAGAAATTCTCAAGTGAACCAGCTGCCCTGTGAATATCCAGTCTTTCCGGCACGCTTTCCCAGGGGTTCAACCAACAGTGTTTCGTCATTTTCCCGTCTTCTATCAGCCCTCCTCCGTCTCCTCCGAAGAGAAGAGGGCGGAGGCTCACGTTTGGGCCCATGGAAGTTATCGCCCGTGGAAGGGCGGCTTGTAGGCCGTCTCCTCGCTAATTGCGTAATTCGTCTCACGGTTTTTCGTCACAGACGGTAGTCAGGTTCGTCCTGTCCTGTCTTGCCGGCTAGCTTTACATTAAGTAACGGACGAACCCGGAATTAATTCCCTGCTAAATCCCTCATTCGCACCAAGTACGTTTGGCCACTTCATGGTCAGTGCACTGTTCTATTACCCCGTACCATTTAAAGCTTTAAAGGAAGTCTCGTATACACGTGGTGCTATGGTTTAGTGACCCAGTGTCCGGAAAGTATTTGCCATTCTTCGCTCCCATGAGAGCAAGCGAGTCGCCGCCTGTAATGGAACCCGTGAGTTTGAGTGCTACTTTTCTGCGTGAAGGAAGAATGATAACCTGACCCCTGTAATTCGCTTTTTCCAGGCCCGTTTAAAGCTTACCCTTATGTGAATAATTGCCTGCACTGTCACGCTGCGCTGGTCTCTACGTCGGAAGTGCCCGGAAGTTTCGTGAGCTTGGGAGGATGAATGTTCGTGACTCAAAGCTGAGTGAGTATGGAAGGGCTGCACGTCATTTAACGCCTGGTTGCTATTTCATTCTCGACAAATGCTTGGCCTGTGTAACATCCGCTATTTCAGTTTCGGTGTGGACATTTTCTCAGTGGCAACGGTTTAGTGTAATCTAAAACGAAATTGTGCGTCTGAGTTATTCCACATTTTTCTACCGTTTACGTTTGCCAACTAGGAAACACGAGCGTAAAGAACACTGTGCTGCTTACACACCCGTATTTATTCTAAGTTACTCGACATGTAGCATGAACGAATCTTGTGCGGTTACTCTTGTACGTTCCGTCAAGGGTGACATCAAGACCCTCATAAACCCGCCGGAACCAAACCCATTGTCTGGTGGAATATGATGCAAATTACAATGTCTTTGCAGGTAAACGCACTGGAATGGGAGATCTCTGATAAACAAATGTCCATGTCATGCGATACTCCCGTTCACTACTGACTATTCGGGTTTACGATACAAGTCTGTTTCCCCCACAAGGGTTAATGAACCCTTGACCCGACGGTACCGGCCAAGCTGCCTGTTTGAAGGGAAGCAGGTGTTGACGTTTGATTCTGGGGCGAGCGAGAGAGAGGGGGAAAGAGAGAGAGAGAGAGAGAGAGAGAGAGAGAGAGAGAGAGAGAGAGAGAGAGAGAGAGAGAGAGAGAGAGAGAGAGAGAGAGAAAGAAAGAAAGAGAGAGAGAGAGAAAAAGAGAGAGAAAGAGAGAAAAACGGAGAACAGAAGGGCAGAGCGACAGTGGGGAAAGAGGTATTCCCACCTTGTCTGTTTGCACATCTTATCCGCTGAGTAACGTGGGGTCCCAGCGGATCTACGCTACCTTCATTCTCCCATGGAAAGAAGGGGGTTTATTTGACTGCAGTGAGCCAGAAGAATTGCCCTCTTCACTAACGTCTTCCCGGAACCAGTGGTTCCTCAGTCACTTAAACTCTTATCAGTTATGTGTGTGCGTGGTTATGTATTCTTTTCCTTCCATTCAGAGTATAAGCATTCATGTATAGTAAAACATTCGTGTATCATCCACACCAACCTTAAACACCATGCATGTCTAAACGATATAACATTCAGGTATCCCCCCACCAACCCTGAAATCTATGCTCCATAAGAACCTTATTTGCCACAATTCGCTCCTCCATTTTTACCCTTCCCGGGGCAGACGGCTACCCATATCCCACCGCTGGCTGGGGCCATCACATATGCAAAACGACCGGTGACGGACGGGTCACATTTTTGGGCATGATGGTTCACGGGATACATTGCCACTCCTTGCTCCAGTTCACTCACATGCCGCGCCGTCAGCTTCGTTCTCGCTGTCTGGCAGGGGTGACCGTGTCGATCGAACGCGAGCGAAGTTCACCGCTTCCCCACAATCACTCCACTCAGCTCGCGAGCGACTCCCGAACAATTCCGTTGGATGTGCGAGCTTCTCGGCGATTCCGTCGAATGTTCCTCCTCCGTCGCAGCCGTGGGTGGTCCGCCTCCGGCGGCTGCCTCGGGTGGTGTGTCTGCGATGAATGCCTTGGGTGATGTGTCGACTCTCCCGGGGTGGTCCGCCTCCGGCGGCTGCCTCGGGTGGTGTGTCCTCGACGACTGCCTTCGGTGATGTCCCTCCACTTCCCCCGAGGTGGCGCTTATAAATGCGCCTGTTATCAGACAACGCACGTCAGGCTCTTTGTGCCCCGTGGCCTGGCTGGTGGCTGATGGTGCCGGTTGGTGACGCTGGTGACTGGTGATTGGTGACTGGTGACTGGTGACTGCCGACTGCCGGCCGCTGATTGGCGGTTGGCAGTTGGCAGTTCCTGAGCGGTAGCTGTTTCCAGGTTACTGGGTCAGGCTGATACCCGTGGCTGGGCGGAAGTCACTGCTTGCATTCGCGGCAGCTCCAAGTGGCCGCTATTGACAGTGTGTGGGCGTATCGGCGACGAGTAGGCTTCGTGTTTGCGCTGGCTTTTCACAAATTTCTCCGCACCTGCCACGGGTTTCCGGTCGCGGCGGCTGGATTTCTCGTGTCGGGCCGCCGCATGGCGACTGCGTGAAACGCCGTGTTAAAAATGTAAGCCGTCTTACATACTTCACTCCCTTCTTCACGAGCCGATTGCTCCGAGCTGCCCGACGGAGCAGTCGGGCGGGCGGCCGGTTCCGGTAA
This sequence comes from Ashinkailepas kermadecensis, assembly GCA_034440615.1. Taxonomy (NCBI): domain Eukaryota; kingdom Metazoa; phylum Arthropoda; class Thecostraca; family Neolepadidae; genus Ashinkailepas; species Ashinkailepas kermadecensis. The sequence continues at coordinate 8,535 of JAOTOM010002826.1, read as the reverse complement.
CTGGAACAGGTAACTGACCTGATAAAGTGGTGCTATATAGGTGACCTGAGGTCACATGTTGGGTCTAGCATCTGCATTGCATCATTAGTAATGTCCAAAACATCATTGATGCCCATTTTTGAGCATTTAAACACAATCACAGCGATCCATAACGATGACAAGCCAAGCCACGCAAAACGGAAAATTTTGCCAATCTGACCTCATTTTACCTTGAAGATATTGACCTAAGGTCACGAAAATTGCACACAATAGAGTTCACTACCGTGCCCATCCACCCTGCGAATTTCGTTCCTCCAGCTTTACTAGGAGCCGAGATCTTAGGGGGGGCCGAATCCGCCCCCCTCCAGTGCGCGTAATTCTCAGAGGCCCTCCAGGGCGCGTGTTAAACAAACAATTCCCAATTTTTTTCGGATTTTTTAAAAGATTATATTCTCAAAAATTGGCACAACATTGTATAACTTAAAAAGCTTAAACTAACCTAGTCTAACCCATTTGTTTGCTTTATGGAGGCAAAATGTGTGCAAAATCTTGTGAACACCTTAAACCACAATAATACTCTGGCTGTATTACGTTAGGCTGGATCAGGTTTCCGTTATAAATTTGAGAATTTTGAGGCAAGGAAATGTTTTAAATTTTTCCACTTACTTTTTGGATTTCTTTCTCTTAAAAAGGAGGTTAGACTAAGCTACATGTCACTTTGTGAACAATTTTATGCTATATTACACAACCCAAACCTTTTTGTGTTCTTTTGTTTCCAACTGAAAAGGAAGCATTTGCAGAAGAATTGAGTGGCCAAATAATCTTAATCTTATTCATAAATGCTACATGGGATGTAACATTGTTCATGTTTTACTTGTGTTGTGTGGCCTTCAGCCAACCGGAATACGTCGAGTGAGTCGGCCCGCAGGTGGTAGCCTTGCCGTCGTAACGTTGTGACGTCACACGCGGTCGGCCTTGGCGCCGCGTCTTAAATGCGGCCGCCAATCACAGCGACCGGAGGGGACCGTCACCTCACGGCGGCGGGTGCCGCCGGCTCTGCAGGAGAACCGACTGGACAGCGGACGCGCGCGGATCGTTCCGCTGTTGTAAAACCGTCGTTGTAGTGCCGACAGAAACTGCTAAATTACTGTCGGCACTTGTCATTTTTCGGCCCTTACTCATCAACAGTCAAATATAATGCAAACGTACCGCCATACTTTGAACGGAGTTATCGCAACGCGAGACGCCTAGACATCACGAGCCAACGAGACTACCCCACAGGGAAAACAATTTGAATGATTTACACACCTTAACACATTAAAGCACAAATATACTTCAGTCTATCTGGAGTCCACATCAGATATCATAGCATGTCAAGTTCTCACAATTTTGTGTAGGTAGTTCATGATTTGATTCCCACTTGTCACCAGTTCCAAATTCAATTTATTAGCATGGTCAGACTTGATCCATACCTTTTGCTTCTTTCCTTTTCAGGCTTATAACCATAGGTGTAGGTTTCTGAAGATTATTGGGAGGTCACAATACACACATGAAGGCAATGTGTGGGTACAAATAGATTGGGGAGCATACCACATAGGGTCCCCTATTAAAACTTGAATTTTTGTGTGGAACATTGAGGGACAAGTGCCGTCCCAAAAGCACACGAAGCAACACCCCTGCCTTTAGCTATCGGCACCAAGGTACCCTAGAACTGACATACCAATATGAATAGTAAATGCTATCTGCCGTGACTGGCACAGCATCATTCGTCTCCAACCGCTACCCTGGCTTCGCAGGCTTTGTCAGGAAATTCACAACTCCTGACTACATAATGCTAATCAGTCGAATATCACTTAATATTAGCAAAACTTACCAACTCAAACTGCAGCTAAGGAGGGTTGAAGCACTGGGTATTGTAGGGCGGCGAGGTCGGGGTCGGGGTCGGGGGGAGGGAGATAGGTGGGGGGAGGGGTTGGTAGGGGTGTCGGTCTGGAATGGGGTGGTGGGAAGTGATAGAGGGGGCAGGGGGTGTCTAGTTAGGTCGGTGTGGGGGAGATAGGTGGGGGTCATAGGGGTTGTCAGGTCATGTCTTGGTAGGGGAAAAAGGGGGGGTAATAATAGGAGTGTTGGTAGGGGTGTTGGTTGGTCTGGGGGGGAAGTAGCAGTCGTCCGAGTTTGTTGGGGTCTGTGTCGTCTTGGAGGCGTTTGTGTTTGTCTCGTCTTGCTCCATTGCGGTGGTGGTGACGTTGAAGCGTACTGCGGCGCGCCCTTGAGACAGTGGTTTCCGCACGGCCGCCGGCCGGCGGCCATGTTGCTACGCTCACGAGCGCTGGACGGGTTCTCCCCGACCCGTGCCGATCTCGTTTCCGGTGGGCCGGCTCCCAGCCGGTGCGGCCCACGGAGAGCGGTGACCCGCGAGTCCACTTATGAGCTGTCATCGTATGATATATCGTGATTTTTCGTCGTATAGTCATCTTGTCGGCGCCCCGTAACTCGTTATCCTAACACAATTTATATAGCGAGGCCAAGTTTCTTACTACGCTACTTCCATTCGTGAGTGAACCTAGCTTGGTCGTGGCGCTAGGGAAGGCTAGAGGAACCGCGTGGTTGGAGAGACTTAGGGAGTGGGGTCGTAAGCGTAATGGGCCGACATTGGAGTTGGGAATGCGTCCGTCACCGGCCCTCGTCCAGCTTCGGGGCCCGCTTAAGTGTTAAAGTCCCCCTTATTTCCCTCCATGTCCTCCACCAGCAATGCCCCCACGGGTCACCGGACCGGCAAAATGAGGGCCTAGGTAATTATCCTGGGTAAAAATTTGACAACGATGGGTTTCTGACAGCTGCATGCACACATCGGGTCCCAAACAGCCGCCACTGGTCCTTAAGTACCCTTAGCTAGGTCATGCACACTCACATTCATTCCCTTTCATTCCGAACGTTCGCTCCATTAATGACAAATGTAAATGTTTGGCCCGCGATTTTCCCTTCCAGTGGTATGTGCGCATTCAGCAAGTCTTACTTTCTCAGATCGCTGCTTAGGGCTCACTGGCCCAAAGTTAAATGTTAATTACCCGTGCTTAGGTCCACAACTGTGACCGGCTGACCTGACACTGTTGGTTGGGTATGATCTATTATTTCGTTACTGCCTTCAAGGCTCGATGACACTGGGCTGCGACATTCCGTTAGTTTCTGATGGTCTTATGTCTGGGCTTGGGTAATAATGGTCGACATACCTTCACTTTAAATGAGTCAAAGCCTTGCTAGGACTTACATGCTCGAACTTGCGATCGGTGGGCATCCCCACAGGTGGTCCTGGGCCACAAATCGGTCGGGATGCCATCCCCCCCCCCTCTCCTATCGTCTTTCTAACCTATCCTGCCCGGGGTCATATAGGGAGACCAACAAATCCCCTGCCTGTCCTATCCTTGGGGGGCCTACGGAACGCCAAACTTCATCTTCCCTGCCTGTGCCAAAATCGAGAGGCCCAGGCCTACTGGAATAGCTGAGACGGGGAAGGAATACCAGCCTGGCCATTTTTTACTGTTACCTAAACTGTGCGCACAGATTCATCCAGAACCAAAATTGGGTGTCGCTGCCTGCGAGCTTACCCATCGACCCCGTCGGGTCGGACCAGCCTCGGGATGCCCTTCCGCGCTCTGTGATCACCAGGCCGGAGGGATTTGCGGCCAAGAATTACTCAAGTTATCCAGCTGCCCTGTGAAATGTCCAGGCTTTCCGGCACGCTTTCCCAGGGGTTCAACCAACAGTGTTTCGTCATTTCCCGTCTTCTATCAACCATCCTCCGTCTCCTCCGAAGAGAAGAGGGCGGAGGCTATTCGTAGCTCATGTTTGGGCCCATGGAATTTCTCGCCCGTGGAAGAGCGGCTTGCAAACCGTCTCCTCGCTAAAATGCGTAAGTCGTCTCACGTTTTTCCGTCACAGACGGTAGTCGGGTTCGTCCTGTCCTGTCTTGCCGGCTAGCTTTTACATTAAGTAACGGACGAACCCGGAATTAATTCCCTGTCAAATCCCCCTTCGCACCTAGTACGTTTGGCGACGTAATGGTCAGTGCACTGTTCGTTCCTCAACGGCACCAACTTAAGGCTTTTGGACCTCCGAATGTTTACCCGGCCCTTAGCATTCAAGGGTAATACATGTACTGACAGGTACAAAGCCTGAGGGCGAGTTTCCAGCGATTTCACGGTAAACGTTGTTTCCCCATCGTAACTGCTTTGCGATATCTCATGGACATTTGCAAATGTATGCCGCGAATGTACAACTTATTCATCTGGTAGCAGCACTTGAAGGGAGGTGCCGCGTCTCGGACCAAGCTAGGTCGACCCGGGTCAGCGACACTACAAGGTCAACTTTCAACATTGTGTTCCCTTTAGCAACTGGTAATGTGCTGAGGGGATCTGTATCACCGTGACGCAATGCAGTTGACAAAAGGGCGATACAGTGGAGCGTAGGCGACCTCGTGTCGGGTCACGGGGTTTGTTTTTAGTCATAGTTTGCTAATTGCTCGCTTAAAAGTCTCCGGCATATCTCGGCATAACATAAAACGCACACAACGGACCACAGGGTCCTCTATAATTAACTTGAGTCTCAAGTCCATTCCTTTCTAGGTGGAATGTTATCCCCGGTTCCATATACAAATCAGCTTCCTGGGTTCAGTTGCGCAGTACTATTACCCCGTACCATTCAAAGCAGGAGGAAGTCTCGTGGACACGTGGTGGTATGGTATAGTGACCCAGTGCCCGGGGACAATTCACGAGTTTACCCAAGCTAGCGGTTATGTAACCCCTAAGCAGCGATCCGAGAAAGTAAGACTTGCTGAATGCGTACATACCACTGGAAGGGAAAATCGCGGGCAAAACATTTACATTTGTCATTAATGGAGCGAACGTTCGGAATGAAAGGGAATGAATGTGAGTGTGCATGACCTAGCTAAGGGTACTTAAGGACCAGTGGGGGCTGTTTGGGGCCCGATGTGTGCATGCAGCTGTCAGAAACCCATCGTTGTCAAAATTTGACCCAGGATAATTACCTAGGCCCTCAATTTGCCAGTCCGGTGACCCATGGGGGCATTGCTGGTGGAGGACATGGAGAGAAACAAGGGGGGACTTTAACACGCGCCCTGGAGGGCCTCTGAAAATTACGCGCACTGGAGCAGGGGCGGATTCCGCCCCCCCCCCCCCTAAGATCTCGGCTCCTAGTAAAGCTGGAGGAACGAAATTCGCAGGATGGATGGGTACGGTAGTGAACTCTATTGTGTGCAAATTTCATGACCTTAGGTCCATATCTTCAAGGTCAAATGAGGTCAAATTGGCAAAATGTTCTGGTTTTGCGTGGCTTGGCTTGTCATCGTTATGGATCGCTGTGATTGTGTTTAAATGCTCCAAAATGGGCATCAATGATGTTTTGGACATTACTAATGATGCAATGCAGATGCTAGACCCAACATTTGACCTCAGGTCACCTATATAGCACCAGTCAGTTACCTGTTCCAGTTACCGGAACCCAGCCGCCCTCCCGACTGCTCCGTCGGACAGCTCGGAGCAATCGGCTTCGTGACGAAAGGAGTGAAGTACATGAATAAAGTATGGAAACGCAATGACAAACAGTACAAATGACAAACAGTAGTGCATTTATGACAACATTCCAGTTGATCATGTTTGGTTCCATTAACCTGTCATGAACTTGACCTGACTTGACCTCGGTGACCTAACAAGACCTTGAAACTATATAGCATATCAATATACATCAAACAAGTCGCTAGTGTTGCCAAGAACACTTCCCTTTTGCGAGTATACGGGAAGCGCATCAGCGCCGATTTTTGTGGTCAGGCGCTGGATTTTTTTATTTTAGCGGCCCCTAACTTGAATTTTTTCGGCCGATTTCCAGTTTTCTTGCTTTAAACGACGCGCCGTTCATTTCTAAGCAGGTACGCAGAAAATCGCGTATATCGACCGGTAAAATCTGCAGTTATTTGCGAAAAACCGGAGGGGTGGGCGGATTTCGCCCCCCCCCCTCCAGTGCGCGTGTTAACACTTAAGAGGGCCCCGAAGCTGGATGAGGGCCGGTGACGGACGCATTTCCAACTCCAATGTCCACCCATTACTCTTACGACCCCCACCCCCTAAGTCTCTCCAACCACGCGGTTCCTCTAGCCTTCCCTAGCGCCACGACCAAGCTAGGTTCACTCACGAATGGAAGTGGTGTAGTGAGAAACTTGACTCGCTATGTAAATTTGTGTTAGGATAACGAGTTACGGGGCGCCGACAAGATGACTATACGACGACAAATCACGATAAATCATATGATGACAGCTCATACTACAGCGTGGACTCGCGGGTCACCGCTCTCCGTGGGCCGCACCGGCTGGGAGCCGGCCCACCGGAAACGAGATCGGCACGGGACGGGGAGAACCCGCCCAGCGCCCGTAAGCGCAGCAAACATGGCCGCCGGCCGGCGGCCGTGCAGCAACTGGCTCTAGGGCGTGCCGCAGTACGCTTCAGCGTCACGAACACCGCAAACGCCTCCAAGACGACACACTACTCAAAACTCAGACGACTGCTACCCAGACCAACCACTTAAGACCAACCACTCTAGACCTAACCAACACCCCTGCCAACCCCTCTATTACCCCCCTCTTTTCCTCTACCAAGACATGACCGGAAAACTCACTTCCTACCCCCCTTCCAAACCGATACCCCTACCAACCCCTCCCCCCCCCCCACCCACCCCACACCGACCCCCGCCCCCGACTTCGCCGCCCTACATTATAAATCAGCGTTGGCTCAGATCATTCAAACTTGAATTAAAATGCTCACTAAAGGCCTGTTTACACGCGACAGAATTCCTACAGAATCGTGCGTCGGCAGACCCGACGTTCACGACGTCGGCGGCAGAAATTGGCAGGGAGCGGCAGAAAGTAGCAGGCGGCGGCAGACTCCGACGTCACGCTGCATTCTTCCCACGTCATACTAGCAGGATGACGTCATCTATCCAATGCGCTATGAAGCGTCTCAGTTGTTTGTTTACTGTGTCATAAGTGATCCATCGCAATACTAATTGAGTCAAACAGTACCACCAAGGTTAGTACCTCGAGAGCATTAATGCCTAGGTATTGGCACTACATCATTACAAGAAGGGCTCCTTTTCTTGAGGACGCGGTAGTGAGGTTACCATAATAATAGGGATGCAGGAAAAAAAATGGTACAGAGCTGAAAAAGGCTTAAAAAACTGGAGTGTAGAAAACTGTTCCTCATCCATACTAGGATTAAGAATGGCGCGGTAACCGAGCGGGGTCTTTCCCTCCCCCCCCCCCAAAAAAAAAAAAGAAGAAGAAGAGACCATTCCTGTGCCAACGTCCAGGTGCAGCGGTCTGTTTAGAAACGGACAAAGGAGGCGGAACAACCAATGTGGGGGGGGGGGGCTCGGATGAGTTTTCACTGGGGAGATCCAAATAAATGTGGAACGGTCAGACTGATTGGGGCGCGGGAGGGGAATATGACCATAACTCGGGGGGTCACGCTCCCTCCCTCAGCTAACTTGGAAATAACAAAGCACGCATATTGTGACCCATATGTCTGTGGACGTTATCCTCCCTATTAAACTGTATAGAAATAAAATGGCATCGTTTAGAAATTAGGCCATAATTTTGGCAGATATGGACGTCTAGTGCGCGAACCCTGCTGCTCTTGTTACGACTGCTACCGCCCCCGCTACGACCGGTCCTACTCCTGCTGCCGCTGCGGCCGGGACAGCTCCCGCTGCCGCTACCGCCGTTCCTGCTGCCGCTGTCCGTGCTCCCGCTGCGGCTGTTCCTGCTGCCACTGCCGCTGCGGCCGGGCCCGCTCCTGCTGCCGGAGTCAGGTAGGGATATCGCGGTATGAAACTGCTTGTACCTCGGAGGGGGTACGCCAACGAGCAGATGCGCCTTCTGCTGACTGAAGCCCGCCGACGACTTATATATATATATATATATATATATATATATATATATATATATATATATATATATATGCATTGTCATTCAGTCACAATTTTTGGGATTAATTCCCTCACCAACTGAGAAGAAACTATTTGTGATGGAAATGAGTGGTCGTATCACCTTTATCAGGTTAGCAAACATTAAGAATACTGCATTGAAACATTTTTTGCTATAAAAATCAAGTAATGCCCTCAAATGCATTATTTACCCGGGATTCACCATCCCTAGATTTCCCAGATTTCCTTCATACACATGTGGTTATAGAAAAACATTCAAACAGAACAAAATATTTGGTGAGAGTGAGATCTGGTGATGAGAGACACGAACTTCAGGCTGCATCCAATTGTGAATTCCAACAGAATAGGTTCATATTCATTGTTGATCTCAAATATGTTGTACCTACCCAATTACTGCATGGTAATATGACGTGATAATGTCAAATAAGCACATGCATGGCTGATGTTTTTATGCTCTAAGCATTTTTGAGGGGGCCCCTTTTGAGCCAACCCCCTCAGTGTTGGCTTTGCTACCCCCAATAACAAAAAAACCTAGGTGCCTGGTAC
>JAOTOM010002825.1:5000-120517 GCA_034440615.1 Ashinkailepas kermadecensis | reverse complement strand
CCGCCGGTCGCTGTCCGCTCCCGGCTGCCGTCTATCGCTCGCTGGCCACCGCCTGAGCACCCCGGGCACCCGGCACCCGGGCCGTCTGGCGCTCGCCGATAGACGGCCGCCGGTCGCTGTCCGCTCCCGGCTGCCGTCTATCGCTCGCTGGCCACCGCCCGAGCACCCCGGGCACCCGGCACCCGGGCCGTCTGGCGCTCGCCGATAGACGGCCGCCGGTCGCTGTCCGCTCCCGGCTGCCGTCTATCGCTCGCTGGCCACCGCCCGAGCACCCCGGGCACCCGGCACCCGGGCCGTCTGGCGCTCGCCGATAGACGGCCGCCGGTCGCTGTCCGCTCCCGGCTGCCGTCTATCGCTCGCTGGCCACCGCCCGAGCACCCCGGGCACCCGGCACCCGGGCCGTCTGGCGCTCGCCGATAGACGGCCGCCGGTCGCTGTCCGCTCCCGGCTGCCGTCTATCGCTCGCTGGCCACCGCCCGAGCACCCCGGGCACCCGGCACCCGGGCCGTCTGGCGCTCGCCGATAGACGGCCGCCGGTCGCTGTCCGCTCCCGGCTGCCGTCTATCGCTCGCTGGCCACCGCCCGAGCACCCCGGGCACCCGGCACCCGGGCCGTCTGGCGCTCGCCGATAGACGGCCGCCGGTCGCTGTCCGCTCCCGGCTGCCGTCTATCGCTCGCTGGCCACCGCCCGAGCACCCCGGGCACCCGGCACCCGGGCCGTCTGGCGCTCGCCGATAGACGGCCGCCGGTCGCTGTCCGCTCCCGGCTGCCGTCTATCGCTCGCTGGCCACCGCCCGAGCACCCCGGGCACCCGGCACCCGGGCCGTCTGGCGCTCGCCGATAGACGGCCGCCGGTCGCTGTCCGCTCCCGGCTGCCGTCTATCGCTCGCTGGCCACCGCCCGAGCACCCCGGGCACCCGGCACCCGGGCCGTCTGGCGCTCGCCGATAGACGGCCGCCGGTCGCTGTCCGCTCCCGGCTGCCGTCTATCGCTCGCTGGCCACCGCCCGAGCACCCCGGGCACCCGGCACCCGGGCCGTCTGGCGCTCGCCGATAGACGGCCGCCGGTCGCTGTCCGCTCCCGGCTGCCGTCTATCGCTCGCTGGCCACCGCCCGAGCACCCCGGGCACCCGGCACCCGGGCCGTCTGGCGCTCGCCGATAGACGGCCGCCGGTCGCTGTCCGCTCCCGGCTGCCGTCTATCGCTCGCTGGCCACCGCCCGAGCACCCCGGGCACCCGGCACCCGGGCCGTCTGGCGCTCGCCGATAGACGGCCGCCGGTCGCTGTCCGCTCCCGGCTGCCGTCTATCGCTCGCTGGCCACCGCCCGAGCACCCCGGGCACCCGGCACCCGGGCCGTCTGGCGCTCGCCGATAGACGGCCGCCGGTCGCTGTCCGCTCCCGGCTGCCGTCTATCGCTCGCTGGCCACCGCCCGAGCACCCCGGGCACCCGGCACCCGGGCCGTCTGGCGCTCGCCGATAGACGGCCGCCGGTCGCTGTCCGCTCCCGGCTGCCGTCTATCGCTCGCTGGCCACCGCCCGAGCACCCCGGGCACCCGGCACCCGGGCCGTCTGGCGCTCGCCGATAGACGGCCGCCGGTCGCTGTCCGCTCCCGGCTGCCGTCTATCGCTCGCTGGCCACCGCCCGAGCACCCCGGGCACCCGGCACCCGGGCCGTCTGGCGCTCGCCGATAGACGGCCGCCGGTCGCTGTCCGCTCCCGGCTGCCGTCTATCGCTCGCTGGCCACCGCCCGAGCACCCCGGGCACCCGGCACCCGGGCCGTCTGGCGCTCGCCGATAGACGGCCGCCGGTCGCTGTCCGCTCCCGGCTGCCGTCTATCGCTCGCTGGCCACCGCCCGAGCACCCCGGGCACCCGGCACCCGGGCCGTCTGGCGCTCGCCGATAGACGGCCGCCGGTCGCTGTCCGCTCCCGGCTGCCGTCTATCGCTCGCTGGCCACCGCCCGAGCACCCCGGGCACCCGGCACCCGGGCCGTCTGGCGCTCGCCGATAGACGGCCGCCGGTCGCTGTCCGCTCCCGGCTGCCGTCTATCGCTCGCTGGCCACCGCCCGAGCACCCCGGGCACCCGGCACCCGGGCCGTCTGGCGCTCGCCGATAGACGGCCGCCGGTCGCTGTCCGCTCCCGGCTGCCGTCTATCGCTCGCTGGCCACCGCCCGAGCACCCCGGGCACCCGGCACCCGGGCCGTCTGGCGCTCGCCGATAGACGGCCGCCGGTCGCTGTCCGCTCCCGGCTGCCGTCTATCGCTCGCTGGCCACCGCCCGAGCACCCCGGGCACCCGGCACCCGGGCCGTCTGGCGCTCGCCGATAGACGGCCGCCGGTCGCTGTCCGCTCCCGGCTGCCGTCTATCGCTCGCTGGCCACCGCCCGAGCACCCCGGGCACCCGGCACCCGGGCCGTCTGGCGCTCGCCGATAGACGGCCGCCGGTCGCTGTCCGCTCCCGGCTGCCGTCTATCGCTCGCTGGCCACCGCCCGAGCACCCCGGGCACCCGGCACCCGGGCCGTCTGGCGCTCGCCGATAGACGGCCGCCGGTCGCTGTCCGCTCCCGGCTGCCGTCTATCGCTCGCTGGCCACCGCCCGAGCACCCCGGGCACCCGGCACCCGGGCCGTCTGGCGCTCGCCGATAGACGGCCGCCGGTCGCTGTCCGCTCCCGGCTGCCGTCTATCGCTCGCTGGCCACCGCCCGAGCACCCCGGGCACCCGGCACCCGGGCCGTCTGGCGCTCGCCGATAGACGGCCGCCGGTCGCTGTCCGCTCCCGGCTGCCGTCTATCGCTCGCTGGCCACCGCCCGAGCACCCCGGGCACCCGGCACCCGGGCCGTCTGGCGCTCGCCGATAGACGGCCGCCGGTCGCTGTCCGCTCCCGGCTGCCGTCTATCGCTCGCTGGCCACCGCCCGAGCACCCCGGGCACCCGGCACCCGGGCCGTCTGGCGCTCGCCGATAGACGGCCGCCGGTCGCTGTCCGCTCCCGGCTGCCGTCTATCGCTCGCTGGCCACCGCCCGAGCACCCCGGGCACCCGGCACCCGGGCCGTCTGGCGCTCGCCGATAGACGGCCGCCGGTCGCTGTCCGCTCCCGGCTGCCGTCTATCGCTCGCTGGCCACCGCCCGAGCACCCCGGGCACCCGGCACCCGGGCCGTCTGGCGCTCGCCGATAGACGGCCGCCGGTCGCTGTCCGCTCCCGGCTGCCGTCTATCGCTCGCTGGCCACCGCCCGAGCACCCCGGGCACCCGGCACCCGGGCCGTCTGGCGCTCGCCGATAGACGGCCGCCGGTCGCTGTCCGCTCCCGGCTGCCGTCTATCGCTCGCTGGCCACCGCCCGAGCACCCCGGGCACCCGGCACCCGGGCCGTCTGGCGCTCGCCGATAGACGGCCGCCGGTCGCTGTCCGCTCCCGGCTGCCGTCTATCGCTCGCTGGCCACCGCCCGAGCACCCCGGGCACCCGGCACCCGGGCCGTCTGGCGCTCGCCGATAGACGGCCGCCGGTCGCTGTCCGCTCCCGGCTGCCGTCTATCGCTCGCTGGCCACCGCCCGAGCACCCCGGGCACCCGGCACCCGGGCCGTCTGGCGCTCGCCGATAGACGGCCGCCGGTCGCTGTCCGCTCCCGGCTGCCGTCTATCGCTCGCTGGCCACCGCCCGAGCACCCCGGGCACCCGGCACCCGGGCCGTCTGGCGCTCGCCGATAGACGGCCGCCGGTCGCTGTCCGCTCCCGGCTGCCGTCTATCGCTCGCTGGCCACCGCCCGAGCACCCCGGGCACCCGGCACCCGGGCCGTCTGGCGCTCGCCGATAGACGGCCGCCGGTCGCTGTCCGCTCCCGGCTGCCGTCTATCGCTCGCTGGCCACCGCCCGAGCACCCCGGGCACCCGGCACCCGGGCCGTCTGGCGCTCGCCGATAGACGGCCGCCGGTCGCTGTCCGCTCCCGGCTGCCGTCTATCGCTCGCTGGCCACCGCCCGAGCACCCCGGGCACCCGGCACCCGGGCCGTCTGGCGCTCGCCGATAGACGGCCGCCGGTCGCTGTCCGCTCCCGGCTGCCGTCTATCGCTCGCTGGCCACCGCCCGAGCACCCCGGGCACCCGGCACCCGGGCCGTCTGGCGCTCGCCGATAGACGGCCGCCGGTCGCTGTCCGCTCCCGGCTGCCGTCTATCGCTCGCTGGCCACCGCCCGAGCACCCCGGGCACCCGGCACCCGGGCCGTCTGGCGCTCGCCGATAGACGGCCGCCGGTCGCTGTCCGCTCCCGGCTGCCGTCTATCGCTCGCTGGCCACCGCCCGAGCACCCCGGGCACCCGGCACCCGGGCCGTCTGGCGCTCGCCGATAGACGGCCGCCGGTCGCTGTCCGCTCCCGGCTGCCGTCTATCGCTCGCTGGCCACCGCCCGAGCACCCCGGGCACCCGGCACCCGGGCCGTCTGGCGCTCGCCGATAGACGGCCGCCGGTCGCTGTCCGCTCCCGGCTGCCGTCTATCGCTCGCTGGCCACCGCCCGAGCACCCCGGGCACCCGGCACCCGGGCCGTCTGGCGCTCGCCGATAGACGGCCGCCGGTCGCTGTCCGCTCCCGGCTGCCGTCTATCGCTCGCTGGCCACCGCCCGAGCACCCCGGGCACCCGGCACCCGGGCCGTCTGGCGCTCGCCGATAGACGGCCGCCGGTCGCTGTCCGCTCCCGGCTGCCGTCTATCGCTCGCTGGCCACCGCCCGAGCACCCCGGGCACCCGGCACCCGGGCCGTCTGGCGCTCGCCGATAGACGGCCGCCGGTCGCTGTCCGCTCCCGGCTGCCGTCTATCGCTCGCTGGCCACCGCCCGAGCACCCCGGGCACCCGGCACCCGGGCCGTCTGGCGCTCGCCGATAGACGGCCGCCGGTCGCTGTCCGCTCCCGGCTGCCGTCTATCGCTCGCTGGCCACCGCCCGAGCACCCCGGGCACCCGGCACCCGGGCCGTCTGGCGCTCGCCGATAGACGGCCGCCGGTCGCTGTCCGCTCCCGGCTGCCGTCTATCGCTCGCTGGCCACCGCCCGAGCACCCCGGGCACCCGGCACCCGGGCCGTCTGGCGCTCGCCGATAGACGGCCGCCGGTCGCTGTCCGCTCCCGGCTGCCGTCTATCGCTCGCTGGCCACCGCCCGAGCACCCCGGGCACCCGGCACCCGGGCCGTCTGGCGCTCGCCGATAGACGGCCGCCGGTCGCTGTCCGCTCCCGGCTGCCGTCTATCGCTCGCTGGCCACCGCCCGAGCACCCCGGGCACCCGGCACCCGGGCCGTCTGGCGCTCGCCGATAGACGGCCGCCGGTCGCTGTCCGCTCCCGGCTGCCGTCTATCGCTCGCTGGCCACCGCCCGAGCACCCCGGGCACCCGGCACCCGGGCCGTCTGGCGCTCGCCGATAGACGGCCGCCGGTCGCTGTCCGCTCCCGGCTGCCGTCTATCGCTCGCTGGCCACCGCCCGAGCACCCCGGGCACCCGGCACCCGGGCCGTCTGGCGCTCGCCGATAGACGGCCGCCGGTCGCTGTCCGTCTCCCGGCTGCCGTCTATCGCTCGCTGGCCACCGCCCGAAGCACCCGGCGCCCGGCACCCGGGCGATAGACGGCGCGCCGGAGCTGTCCGCTGCTGTTATAGACGGCTCGGGAGCGAGCGATACCCGGGCACCGGCACCCGGGCCCTGAGCGAGCCGATAGACGGCCGCCGGTCGCTGTCCGCTCCCGGCTGCCGTCTATCGCTCGCTGGCCACCGCCCGAGCACCCCGGGCACCCGGCACCCGGGCATCTGGCGCTCGCCGATAGACGGCCGCCGGGAGCGAGCGACAGACGGCGTCGGGGCTGCCTGTCTGCCTAAAGACGGCGTCGGGAGCGAGCGATAGACGGCGTCGGGAGCGCTCGCCGATAGACGGCGGCGAGGAGCGAGCGATAGACGGCGTCGGGAGCTGTCTGTCTGTCTGTCTATAGACGGCGGCAGGAGCCAGCGATAGATGGCGCCGGGAGCGAGCGATAGACGGCGTGGGGAGCTGTCTGTCTGTCTGTCGATGGACGGCGTCGGTAGCGAGTGATAGACGGCGTCGGGAGCGAGCGATAAACGGTGTCGGATGCTGTCTGTCTGTCTGTCGATGGACGGCGTCGGTAGCGAGTGATAGACGGCGTCGGGAGCGAGCGATAAACGGTGTCGGATGCTGTCTGTCTGTCTGTCGATAGACGGCGGCGGGAGCGAGCGATAGACGGCGTCGGGAGCGAGCGATAAACGGTGTCGGATGCTGTCTGTCTGTCTGTCTATAGACGGCGGTGGGAGCGAGCGATAGACGGCGTCGGGAGCGAGCGATAGACGGCGGCGGGAGCGAGCGATAGACGGCCTCGGGATCGAGCGATATACTGCCCGGGTGCAGCCGTCCGAGCCGGCCAGCGAGCGATAGACGGCGTCCGGAGCTAGCGATAAACGGCCCGGGTGCAGCCGCCCGGGCCGGCCAGCGAGTGATAGACGGCGTAGGGGGCAAGGGATAGACAGCGTCGGGAGCGAGCGATAAACGGCGTCGGGAGCGAGCGATAGATGGCCCGGGTGCAGCCGTCCGAGCCGGCCAGCGAGCGATAGACGGCGTCGGGAGCAAGCGATAGACGGCGCCGAGAGCGAGCGATAGACGGCGTCGGGAGCGAGCGATAGACGGCCCGGATGCAGCCGTCCGGGCCGGCCAGCAAGCGATAGACGGCGTCGGGAGCTGTCTGTCTGTCTGTCTATAGACAGCGTCGGGAGCGAGCGATAGACGGCGTCGGGAGCTGTCTGTCTGTCTGTCTATAGAGGGCGTCGGGAGCGAGCGATAGACGGCGTCGGGAGCTGTCTGTGTGTCTGTCTATAGACGGCGTCGGGAGCGAGCGATAGACGGCGTCGGGAGCTGTCTGTCTGTCTGTCTATAGACGGCGTCGGGAGCGAGCGATAGAAGGCGTCGGGAGCGAGCGATGGACGGCGTCGGGAGCTGTCTGTCTGTCTGTCTATAGAGGGCGTCGGGAGCGAGCGATAGACGGTGTCGGGAGCTGTCTGTCTGTCTGTCTATAGACGGCGTCGGGAGCAAGCCTCTTGATCAAGCCTCTTGGTTTTCTTACCTCATGTTTTTTTTTGCGTTTGGTGGTGCATTTGATCTCCCTATTGGATTTTTTGTCCATGGCTGCTGTGCGTTGTCAGCCATTTGTCATACTTTGCAGTCTTGATGTTTAGTAACATTCCTTGGTTTGCCTCCAGCATTTCCAATTTGGAACTGGTGTTTGTATGATGATGGAAAGTTATTGATGATCTATAGGTGATTGTAGAATCTGGATATTTAATCCTGCTACCATATTACCACATCTTTCCACTCAGAAACCTTAAAAAGAATGATAATGATCTCTGAACCTCTCAAATGCAGTGCCACAGCACTGATTGAGACACTGTTTTTACTGGTGCTTCACAACCCACAAACCCAGTCAGGAGCACAGTGTGAAAATCTCAATTGCAGCTTATTGTAGGACATCATGTCTTAATTGTGGTGGAGTGGGGTGTCATATGCCTGATCTGTGCTAAATGGGCGAGCATTCCCATCTCAATGGGGATATGTGTGATATTTGTCTGATTGCTTTGTGATTGAGTGGCACCCTAAGTGGTTTGATTATGTGATGGTGTTTCATGTCAGATGTTGGCAGCTGGAGGTATGCTCATTTTGATGGTGATATGGAATGTGTTGCCAGCAGGCACATGGGAAGCTCCCCTCCATTGGCCAGCCATGCTGGTCTACCTGGCTGTGATATGGGGCCAGCCTTGTCATGACCTTGACTGGGGCTAGGTCCAGAGTTGGGATTATGTGTGCACCAAATGCACACCTGTCAGCACAATTCAGTGTCTTGTCTGCCAGCCCAAATACAATGACCTGTATCCATTTGCAGAATGTGAAGAATATTTGGCAACAAGGTCTAATCATATTTTGTGCTTTCAGCATCCGCTGCATGGGCCTGCAATTGGTGCCAACTGGTTGGCTGAGATTAGCTGCTGCCCGACAACCACCTCTCCGACCGCAGTGGGACAGCAGGTGGTGGTGGGACAGCGGTGTCATTTTGTGCACAACTGAAGAGAGGGCTCACAAAGATTAATTATAGGCTGTGACAGGCCACTTCACGACAAAGTATACTGGCATGTCGTTGGCATGCGCTATTATAACATTTGATGTTCTTAATGTGCTGCGACTGCCTCGACACAGGCCTAGCACATGTTCGAAGCACGTCGTTCCAGCTGCAGGATCAATGATGGCCTTGTGTTGCACACATTTGATGGTTTTGTGTATAGGTGTCTTTCCTGGAAAGCATTGAAGCTGGCGTGAAGGTGGTAAAAGTCGTCCGATTTTCCCTTCTCTGAGATTATTGCAAGTTGGTGCAAATAAGCACTCGTAAGAACCAAATGAATATTGTATCCAGAGATAGCTGTTGGGAGACTTTTCAACCAATTCGCAGCTTGATCCCAGGGTTTATGCAACAGAGGAGGGCGAGGCCTCTCACCGAACATTTGATTACTTGATTTGATTTGATTCTTCGCTTAGTATTATTGTCTGCCGTGGAATCGTCGATCCAGAACAGGGATGAGGGCAGTGAAGGATATGCACGAACAGCTTAAGGCATTTCTGTCCAGGGGACACCTTTCGCTAAACATTCCGACGGCGGGATGGCGTGATGGTGGCGTTTGGCCGATTGGAGTTGGTACGGATGAACCTTCGCGATGCGGCACTTTTCTCGGTTATATGAAAATTTGCGTTCACCGATCTGGACCGGGCACGGGATCACACAGTGCACGCCCGCCTCTGGGTCCGCCAGTGAAATATGCGTGTGCACTGATGTGTTCTGTTTGCGTCTGTTACCTTTTGTGTCTGTAAGTGCTTGTAACTTGTGGAATACATTTGGTGAAGAGGAGTGCATTTTTTTTCTGCGTCTGCTACACTGGTTGCATTTGGTTGGAGGCCGAGCAACGTTCTCCTCTTTAGGAAAATTGAATTTCCCTCTTCTCGTCGTCCCGAGGCAAGCAAGGCGTTTTGCGGGAATGAGCGATGGAAGCATATCACAATCAACTGATAAAAATCTGGGTTAAATCTGGCGTGGAAAGACTTGCCTGTGCTACCCGAGGAAATGTCTATTAGTGTGGGGAGGTGAGCTGGAATACACTCTCAATTTTCAACTTTAACACTCGGGAGTCATCAGCATTGCGTGGGTCATAATTCAACCGATACAATCTTCTCCAAATGTATGCAAGACAAAACACCTGGAGGTTGTAGCACCATCTGCATGAGATATACAAGGTGGCACTGCAATTATCAGCTTAGTGAATTGACAATACGTGGTGGCAGGGGTGAAGCTTCATATGACATTGTGAGGGCACTTGCATGACCCCCCCGCCCCATGTGGCCTTTGCATCTCTAAATAATATAAACTTATAACATGAGATACTAGTGGTATGCCCCCAATCCACTTGTGCCCGCTTATTGCTTTCATGTGTTGCGCCCTCCCCCTCGACGAAATTACGTTCCGATGACTAGGCCTATGGGTGGCAACATTTATTTTTGCAACAGTCTCAATGTACAATGATGGAACATGTACGAATCGAGTATCGGCACTCGTACCCTTCTGATCAGGCTTCTGGTGCATATTAAATGAATTTGCATCGCCATGAAGGTTCTCTTCTACCATTGCTGAGTTCTGCCTAACTTCTTCCATATAATTGTTCATCTGTGTTCCATTTCGAAGTTCTATTTTTCAACGTTTTTCATTTGTTTCTACCCACTTGTATGACAACGGGGCACATCTCCATCGAATTTCATCAAGCTACCTAACAGATCCAGCGGGGCCCTAGGGGACGGCCACCCTCCTCCCTCCCCTTGGGAACCCGATGAAGGTCTCCGACATAGAGGTTGCTTGTTCAGGTAGTAAAGGCTCTATACAAAGAAACGTAATAATGCATTATTTCCTTTTTATTTCCCATGCATTATTCCCCCTTCGGCAAAGGCACGATCTTTCCGTGAAGGTTGAATGCTCCTTCACCCCCTCCATCCTCAACACATTTTTCAGCCGGAGACGCTTCTCCGAATAGAGAACGTCCTCGGCATGTGGGAAGCTCGATTGCACCCATCCCTCCCCTCAGA
The DNA here is from genome assembly GCA_034440615.1 of Ashinkailepas kermadecensis. Taxonomy (NCBI): domain Eukaryota; kingdom Metazoa; phylum Arthropoda; class Thecostraca; family Neolepadidae; genus Ashinkailepas; species Ashinkailepas kermadecensis. The sequence goes on along the minus strand of JAOTOM010002825.1, from coordinate 110,369 downwards.
GGCGTAGGAACGTCTCAAAAAGTGGAGGGGGGGGGGAAATCCATTTTGAATTCATTCTTTCCATGCATTGCCATAACATTAATGTTAAACTTTCATAGAAAGTGGAGGGTCATGGCCCCTTGTCCCCTGTTCCTACACCCATTCCTCCCATTTCCCACACTCAACGAACTTTTACCCGAAGGTGCTTCTTCGGATGGAAAAGGCGCCCCCTAAAAAATAAGCCCGCACCCCCGTAACGAAATCCAGATCCGTCAGTGAAACATACCACCAGGTGTGCCTACCATGCCCCTGTCGGTTCCCTATATTGGTTCAGATATTGTCGAACCTGAAGTATTTTATAGTAAGCATAGATGGGGCTAGCGCAACGCTGATAGAGCGTTCGACACTTCCCTCAGGACCCACAAAACATGAGTATTCGTTAATTTATTGATATATTGAAAAACAGGATTATAATTATCTAGTATGAGAATCTAAAATTTACCCATAAATTCGGTCGTCATAATTCAGATCAGGCAGGTATTGTTCTTATTTATTTCCTGGAACGAAAACTCTATCCATATTGAAGGTATAGAGATGACAGGTTCATGCCATTCGCGCAGTTCGGTTGTATTCTACAGCAATATATATATTATGATAATATTAGTTTAGCAAATATATATGTGTTGAACTGTCAAAATAATACGACAAAAACATATCATTACAGGCCGCTACGCGAATCGTCATTTCATTTTGACACACATTTCCACCACTAGGCAGCACAGCTAAGGCCGAACTTTAGTGCGGCGAAACCGGTGACATCCACACAAATACCAATTGTTTTCCCCTATCAGCGGTGACATTGTGATAAAGTAGTATTCAAGATCAAGATTAAAGTAGCAAGAATGCCTTTGTAGAAAATTAGCACGAAAAAATGGAATAATATATGGATAATACCTTCCACAAGTTTTGTCCTACGGCCTTTACTATTGCCACGATCGGCGGAGGTCGTCAAACGCTGATTGGTCGACTCAAGTTTATAAAATTGATGGTGCTCTCAAGCGTCTCCCTTTTTGAGAAGCGGAGCGTTCTACCTGGTTTTCTATAGCCTTGGCTAAGGCATATTTAGTAAGTGCTTGCGAAAACGTCGGCGAGACTGACCGAAACGTCATACATAGTGAGCGCACTAGCGCCCTCAGTGGGGAATGCGCGGGTTTTATCCAGTTTGTAGTACGACTCGGCAGGGGGAGTTTCGACTCTTTTTGCGTGGTTGGGAAGGTATCGGTATTGAATTGTAATTACGGTGATTTGGTTCCCTAAGCAAGCAATTCACATCCGTTTTTCCTGAGGAGAAGTACGAGTACAGGAGTACTGAGGAGAAGTAAGTACAAGTACGTGTGAAAACATGGAAAGTATGATATGGCAAAGGATCAATTGAAATATTTTAGTTCGTTACAGAAGCTGTACTAAACCACTTCAGACTACAGCTTAAAAGGTGTTTTTTTTCTTTCTTTTTTTTCTTCAGAATACGATGTTTATGAAGGTGACTAAGATGATGTGACCACTCATTTTCTGTGCAAATGCTTATTTGTCAAGTTATTAGCAAAATAATGCCAAAACGGTGCTTTGAGTTTGGTAACAGCAAAAGTGTAAAAAAATTAAATTATAAAAATGTTGAGCAATTTATTTTCTGAAAATTCTCGTAATTAATAAAGAAACCTAACCCAGCATAACCTAGCCTAACCTAAGCTGCTTTTGAAGAAAAAAAGTCAATTTTTCTGAAGTTTTTGGAAAAATGTTTGGAAACGTTTTCGTATTATTGTGCTTTAAGGTGGTAACAAGAAAAGTTTTACACTCATTTGCCTCCGTAAAGCAAACAAATGGGTTAGGTTTGGTTAGGTTAGGTTAGTTTAGGTTTTTTACATTTAAAATTACATTTTAAATCCATTTGCACAGAAAATAAGCCATTCCATCATCCTAGTCGCCTTCATCAACATGGTATTCTGAACAAAAATTCCAAAAAATATATTTTTTAAACATTTTAAGACAAATTTACTGTCTTAGGCTGCTTATATCTATTGAAGTTAAAATTATAAATAAATTATTATATCACAATTATTCAATTTATTATATATAATATATACATATTATTTTTTTTTATAAATTGAAGCATAGGTTTCTATTAGAAATACTTTACTGAGCTTGTGCTGGAGACATAATTTTACCATCTCATTCTAAAACATGCTTTGTGCTTGACCTTTGGTATCGCGAAGTGTTCTTTTTTTAGAACTTGACATCAAAATTATTTTCTGGGCACCAGTTAGTGGTATATAAAGCTTGCTCACCAAGGCACATCACTTGTTACTCAAAACACCCCACCCTGACCACAAATTATTTTGCTGAAGAGTAAGGAAAAAATTGAAACAGGCTAACATCAGGTGACACCTCAAAATTAAAACATCAGGGAGATGTCCCCAGCCCAGCCCTTGCCTTCAGCACCCAAAATATCACAAACTATTACATAAAATTACCTTAATGTAAATGCCCACTTGCTTGCATTTTGCCTGCATACAATGACTTTGATGGACAGACATGTAACAAACTCACTTTAAAGGTGGTGCAAATGGCCTTTATCGTCTGACACACCTAAAAATCAATTCCCAGGCACATCATTGAACTTTAAAGTAATCCACAAGTGCAAGAGTTAGTGCTGGTGTGCTATGCTATGCTATGCTCTGCTAACTATGCTATACTATGCTAACTATGCAGCAGAAAACTCCCCTATGCTAGATGAAACAACTTTTTCCACAATGTGAGCAACATGAATGCATCCTTGTTGAGTTATGACATTATACACACTGAAAACCATTAAACAAAAATGTTTTTAACACTAGGCCTCTGGTATCCACAGATTACTGTTCCAGGTGCTTTATTCCCATGACCCATCTTCCTTATTCTGCTGCTCCAGGCACCTTATTCTTGTACTCCAGGTGCCCCCTACAGTTGCCCAATGTAAGCCATATTGCCCTGTGCCAGGTGTTGAGTGGTCGGGTGCCAGCTGGCAGCCATGTCCGCCTTGCGTCTGGTGCCGTCGGCCAACTGGTACGGCTCGAGCTCGGTGGCGTCCGATGGCGACACACTGCTGGTCACCTGCGCGCGCTCCTCGCTGGTGGTGGCGTCGGCGCGCCTCGACCGCCGGCCGCCCGCGCTGCTGTTCCACGGCGTGGTCAACGAGGCGCACCACGAGCGCACGACGGCAGCCGTGGTGTGGCGCTCCGACGACGGCCTGGTGCGGCTGGTGTCGTGCGGCGACGACGGTCTGGTGCGGCTGTGGCTGTGCCGGCTCGGCGACGGGCCAGCGGACTTCCAGGCGCACTGCCAGCGGCAGCACGATGCCCACGGGGTAGGTGCTGCTGGTCGGCCGGTGCTGGCTTCTGGCGCAACGGTGCCTCGGCGGTGCAGTCGACTTGAAGAGCCACTCTTCGATCTATCCCATGGACGTGTTGCAAGCATATTAAGCTGAGTTGTTTGTTGTGCGCATCATCGGGGCACTGCAGTGGCTTCTGGTGTTCCAGTGCACTGGAACAATTAATGGCGGTCAGAAGTAACCATTATGAGGCAGCATGACTTGCAACGGTGATACTATAGGTTGTATAAGTTGTATTGGTTGCTATTGTCATTTCAATGTGCAATTCCAAGTAAGTAAATGCCTGAGTAAACAGTGTCATGCTCATTTCTGCGATTCTACATACTCTCTTTTGCTTCTGACCCGTACCAAAACGTGTAGTCATATTCTACTGTCCGATCTTGTAATGAGCGTACCGTGTGGTGTGACGCCTATGGAGCCCCAGGCATGTTCACGCCTGTCTTTCGACGCGTGACGCCGCTGCTGCAGAAGCTGAAGGTGGCCGCGCTGCACCACGCGGCCCGGTCGCCTCACGTGGCGGTGTCGGCGGACGAGCGCGGCTCGTTCGTCGTCTGGGACACGGTGGCGCACACCACGCGCACGCTGTTCCTGGGCAAGATATCGGCCACCGAGGTGCGCTGCTCGCCGCACACGGAGCACGTGGTGGCGGTGGCCGGACGGCGCGGCCAGCTGTGGATCGTCTCGCTGGCAGGTAATGGTGGCCGGGGCTAGACGCCTCGGCCAGCTGTGGATCGTCTCGCTGGCAGGTAACGGTGGCCGGGGCTAGACGCCTCGGCCAGCTGTGGATCGTCTCGCTGGCAGGTAACGGTGGCCGGGGATCGTCTCGCTGGCAGGTAACGGTGGTCGGGGCTAGACGCCTCGGCCAGCTGTGGATCGTCTCGCTGGCAGGTAACGGTGGCCAGAGCAGGGAAAATGGCCATGTGCTGGATGCTTGTCATCCATAACGTTGCCCTCTCTGGGAAATGATCCACTCCTTTTGTGCCAGCAGGTGAATCGAGTTGTTTGAAAGTGGCTAAGCTCATTATTGTTTGATAAACATGTCCAACGCTGACTGCGAAGTACACAAGTTAGCTCTTGATGTCAGATGCGGCAGCACAAATTATCCTCTGCAACTTAGAATGCCGACACGTTTTCCTCTCCAAATTCAGAATTCCAAAACATAAACCTAGTCCTGATGGTGATTGAGTTAGTCACTAGACTGAGCTAGTCACTACACTGCGTTAGTCACTAGACTGAGCCAGTCAATGGCACTGGCATGATGGCGTATCTGTTCAGATAGTGAGACTTTTGTGTGTCTTCTGGATCTTAGTTGAGGGTATCCAGGCACGGTTCGGAATAATTCAGATGCTAATTTCGTTTGTTGACCTACAGTGAGTTTCTATCGTGTACTCTTGATAAAATATCGATGCCAACTAGCCATTTTCGTTGCTTTGTATGCTTCTCCGGGTTCAGGTCCATCGATATCGATTTTGAGCCTTTTCAATGATACTGTGGCCCCCAAATGCCAACTTATGTCCATCCAGAATTCAGTCGGAATACAAATTCAGAGCGCACCCCTACCCACTCGGCACGGGTTTTCCAGGAGCAGCGTAAGCAGTACTCTATTTTCAGCCCATTTGTTTTATTTAATGATCGCAATGATGGGCGCTATATGACCTATGCAGTCGATGCGCCCCTAAACCACAATAACTAACTAATGATCGCAATGCTACCTCACCCCAATCAGTTTTATAAAGCCACACCCGTGCGGGTAGCTGGAAAACTTCACGGAAGCCTGGCGGCGGCTTGCTCATCACATGGCTGTCCTCCCCGGCGAGCAGGCGTGAGTGCTGCGCGTTGTAACACCAGCCCTTTTCAGCCGGCGGCCGGTTGCTGCAGAAGCTGCGCGGACACGACGATGACGTCACGTCCGTCAGCTGGTGTCCGGAGTTGACCAGTCTGCTGTCGGTGGAGCAGGACCACCTGCTGGTGACCGCCTCCCGGGACAAGACTCTCCGGTGGGTGCCGGGTACCTGCCTAGTCAGCAGTTGGGGCGGGGCCGAGTCGACGGCGAGATGAGCCCTCCGGTGGATGTGGATGTGGATGTGGAACTAGGGTTGGGTTTGTGCTTTGTAATCCCGGATGTGGAGGGGAAAATGTTTGGGTAATCAAATGTGGGGAGGATGTTTTTCTTCAATCCTGTGACATCAAAAGTGCATTGTGCACATGCCAGCGGATCTTGAGCACTTGTCACAGAGCAGTTCATTGCCAAATGGCACCATTCAATCTCAAAATGATAAAAATGAGAGGATAATTTTGTGCGGAGGACAACGTGCTGGATGGCAAAAAAAATCCAGGAACAGACTATTTTTCCAGTCCTGGTGGATACCAACTTATCCAGCAGTTAGGGCGGGACAGAGTTGACGGAGAGATCAGATCCTCCGGTGGGTGTGGGTACCGGCCTAGCCATCAGTTGGGACAGGGCATTGTCGATGTCCTACGGCAGTGCGTGGGGCAGCCGCGCCGGCCGGTATCACGTGACACCCCATGTACCACGGCAGTGCGTGGGGCAGCCGCGCCGGCCGGTATCACGTGACACCCCATGTCCCACGGCAGCGTGTGGGGCAGCCGCGCCGGCCGGTATCACGTGACACCCCATGTCCCACGGCAGTGTGTGGGGCAGCCGCGCCGGCCGGTATCACGTGACACCCCATGTCCCACGGCAGTGTGTGGGGCAGCCGCGCCGGCCGACGGCACGTGACACCCCATGTCCCACGGCAGCGTGTGGGGCAGCCGCGCCGGCCGGTATCACGTGACACCCCATGTCCCACGGCAGCGTGTGGGGCAGCCGCGCCGGCCGGTATCACGTGACACCCCATGTCCCACGGCAGCGTGTGGGGCAGCCGCGCCGGCCGGTGTCACGTGACACCCCATGTCCCACGGCAGTGTGTGGGGCAGCCGCGCCGGCCGGTATCACGTGACACCCCATGTCCCACGGCAGTGTGTGGGGCAGCCGCGCCGGCCGACGGCACGTGACACCCCATGTCCCACGGCAGTGTGTGGGGCAGCCGCGCCGGCCGGTGTCACGTGACGCAGCGCGTGACGGCGGTGGCCGACTGTGGCTACCGGAGGTCGTCCGACCAGGCGGGCAAGGCGTGGCTGGGCGTGCTGTGGACGTCCGCCGACTGTGTGTACAGCAGCGGGCTGGCCGGCCAGCTGCTGCGCTGGCGACTCACCGAGCACGCGGACAACTGCCAGGTGGGAGACGCAGACACGGTGGTGATACTGTTGAGCATGCCGGAGGTAGGTCACATTTTGGTCAGCGAGCTGCCCTAGATATGGTGGATTTGTATCTATGTTATAAAAGTGGTAGATATGGGTCTCATTTTAGGGCCATTTGCTGATGACCACCATTATATCAGGTATAGTTGTATCAGAGGTCACTGTGATCACATACGAGTCGATGACCTGCCCTTAGGCTAAAGCATGAGGTGTGCATTATGGAAGGTGTTCGATCAGTGTCGTTTGAGAATACTTTGTTCGGAGAAAGCAAGAAGACCATGAACGTGTCACGAAGGTCGCATAACTCATATTTGGATAATTTGTTGTGTTAAAGATTTCATAGTGTACCACCGTACCTTATAGGATTTGGTCACAGTCTGGTCGTCTCGTGTCGCTAGGGCCTGTTGATGCGTTAACGACGCATTATCATCCCTCCGTCGCACACTGTGATAACTCGAAGGAAAAACTGGCCATAAATCATTGCGGACAAAGTATGCTAGTTACAGGGGCGATTTTGGTCTTAATCGAAAGAGCTTCACCATTTCGAACATATGGAGAAGCTCTATTGTCTTAAAGATTGCTTAACCCAGGAATTTCAGAGGTAATACCTACAAGAGTGAAGGGAACATTCCCCTCCCCTCATTTCGCTTCCGCGAAATATATCGGGAACCAATTGAGATAGACAGCTCAAATTGTGCACACACCTACATGAGTATCTAGTGTACTTCGTTTTCAAAGATCGACGTCCAGTCATGCATAGTGACATCATAATGACGTCGTAAGCGAAGTCCATGGGCACTCATATATTGGATAATTATTAATTAGCGTTTGCTATGGGAGCATTCTGCACTGTAAATGTGACGAAATAATTGCTCCGCAGAATAGATCCAAGATCTCCTTGTGTTAAGTGGCTGAAATTATTCCAAAATACATCCCTAAGATATGACACACAGATAAAATATAGGTCTCTGAAGGCACGTCGAGCCGTGTTCCCGTCGTTAGACGTACCTACCTACCTAGCACATGGCTGATCCACGACAAGACCCAGTCTCTCCCGGAACTGCTGTTGTAATTATTTCCTTCTTTCTTTCACACGCATCTTGTTTTCTTCGCCAGACACTGCCCACACTATAACCTCCAGGCAGCAAGAAATGTGGAGAAGGCACTCAAAGCATCGAATCCAGGCATGCATAGTTGAGAGACCGACCTGACATGCACCCTCGCGGGCAGGTCGACCCGCGGCAGTAGACAGGTCATTTATCTGATGAGGTGTGCAGCCAGAAATGGTGCATGTCATGCTGCTGCCGGTGTTGGTCAGAGCGTTCACCACCTTGCTGTGAATATATGAGTTGAACATTGTCCGCCACTCTGAAACTGGTACCGTCTGTTGCGGCGACGTAGGTCGGCCTCAGGTAGACGTATCTCGGATACGTCTACTGAGTACGTCACTGTCTCGTTCTTTCCGGGAGGCCTCTGCTGTCTCGCGCTTGTACTGGATCCGCAACGGCCGGCAGATGCGGGTTGAAGACGGCGTGGGTTGGTCCAGACGCAAGTGCCACCCACTGTTAGTTGCAAAGGCATCAGAGTGGTACAGAACAGATTTTGTTCTGCAGCTTCATCGCCGTCTCCCATCTGTTTGTATACAACTTGCCCTGTAGCCTCGTGAAATTCCCATTTGACGTGAAGCACGGTCGAAGTGCAGGTACTGGATGACGTCGACTGCTGGTCGGCAGGTGAAGCTGAGTCCGTACGGGCGACAGACGGCAGACATGCCACCAGCCGCTGCGTCGTATGATCCAGGAGAGCCTGTAGAGGAGCTGATGTATGATCCAGGAGAACTGACGTCTCGGTGAATTGCATGCTGTTTACTGCCGGATAGCACTCTACCTTGGCCTCAAGTGCCACCGACCGTCAATTGCAAAGGCACCAGAGTGGCACAGAACAGATTTTGTTCCGCAGCTTTATCGCCGTCTCCCATCTGTTTGCATACATATTGCTCTGTGGCCCCGTCAAATCCCCATTTGACGTGAAGCACCTCCGAAGTGTAGGTGTTGGATGACGTCGACGGCTGGTGAGTAGCTGAAGCTGAGTCGGTACGGGCGACAGACGGCAGACATGCCACCAGCCGCTGCGTCGTGTGATCCAGGAGAGCCAGCAGAGTCACCTCAGCTGAAGTATTGGTGAATTGCATGCTGCTGGATGCCGGATAGCACTCTACATTTGGCTCATGCACCTTTCCATAGGCGGGCAGGATGTCTGTCTTCGTCGCATCATTCGTCACTCGGCGGACCATACGGTAGCCGTGCACAGACAAGTCAGCTGACACACACATTGCCACCGCCCGGTCTCCTGACACGCGCTCGGGTTGGCTCACTTTAGAGCTGAGAGCCCGGCGAATCTTGCTGGGCCGATTCGGTTATTCCCGCACCTGTCGCAGCACGAAAGCTGCGTCCTTCATGCCCTCAGCACAAGCACTTTGCCTAGCAGCCTCCACGAGCTACAGAGAACTGTGCTGTTGAACAACTCTTGAGGACGCCCGACGCTGAGAACGGGCGCTGAGCTGATCGTAGATTCTACCTGGTCGCCTCGCGCTCCCTCCACGGCCTCGTCATCAAGGCGGGTCTTAGCTTCATCATCACTCACGACGTGGTCACCACGCTTTAGGGACACGTAGGACACCTCGTCTCCCGAAAGATAAGTCGCAAACTGACTTCTGAATTTACCCAGGGCTCGCTCACACTTAACCGACTTTCCTTTTAAGTTCTTGGTGATCAAGTCGGTTGCCTTTTTCGTGTCCACAATCGACGACTCAATCGGGAGATAGTCCTGAGGGATTTTCCCCATAACCAACTGCAAACTATAAGTAAATACATGAGCATAATAGTTTCCACACCCAAACGCTTTTGCACTGGTTAACAAGTCCACTAATTCCTCTCTGCTGACAATCACCTCCATTTTCACTGTACGCAAAATCCAACCTCACTGACCAGACTATTACAGGCAAGGACAGCTCCCCTGCCATGGGAAACGCTCTACGCGACCTATCTCGACATCGTCGCCTCGTTAGTTAGTGGATTTTTTTTTGCACAGCGATCGCTGGATCAGGCTACCCGGTCAAGACACCTCACCAGCCGGCGCGTCGCGGCGTCCGGCTGGAGCTTCCCCGTGCCGGCCACCGCATCGCACCGCAACCTGCCGGGGCTTCCCCGTGCCGAGGCTTCCCCGTGCCGGCCACCGCATCGCACCGCGACCTGCCGGGATACAATTGATCACTACCGGTGTTAGAGCAGATAGGTGCAGCTGAAACTTACGGTACATATAGTCAAAAGATCGCTGATTTCCTTGGGATTGGTCTGTGGTTGTGCGCTGTTGTGCGTTTTTTTAAAACCTTAATCGAACTTGGAGGTACTAAAAATTTAACGACTGTCGTCATGACTTATTTTTTATCAAAAACAATATTGTGGATCGTTACATGCCTTTTTGAATTGCTTATCGCATGGAGAATGTTCTCAGCTATCATTTCATACTTCACTTGTCCAGGTTTTTAGAAGGCATCTTACCTTTAGCAGTCGTCAAACTCCGACAACATTTGTGTACGCGTGCATCGTTTTTTTCCGCACGTAATGTTGTCCATGTCCATGGACTTGTTACTGTATCAAATTCTGTGAAAATTGTCATAAAAACTGTGACCTGGTGTGCGTCAAGCATTTGCTGATGCCATGGCGCCACGAATATGGCATCAAAAAATGGTCGAGAAATGCATTTCTGGCCAGTTTTTCCCTTGAGTTATCACACTGTGCGTCGTGACCACTTTATGACGTTTTTTTGGAGACGGTGGAAGCCGCCGCGGCCACGCACGTCCCTGAACAGAAGTTGAGCAGGGAAGTGGTTTAATTATACGAGTCCGACGACATTAGTATGTCGTACCCTGACAGGGGATGCAATGACCTTTCGAGATGCAGAAAGCACGAAATGCGCAGTACGAAAGCGACTACTTTTGGGCAATCTTCGTGAACTGTACACTGCTTTTTAGAAAGGAAATGATCTAGAATGTGGATAACAGTTTTCACTGGGACAACTGCACACTCGGAAATGTGTGTAGTGTGGCTGATAAGCCTGCAGCTCGGTTACTTACGTGAATCGCTTCTCGTGAAGAGCATTAAGAGACTTCAAGGTTTTCTGCCGTTATATCGAAAAAGAGCATTATAAAGATAATGGTATATCTGCAAATGAATTGCGGGAGAGGCAGATTGGTGAAAATTGTGGAATGATGAACGAAGATTTATGATTTCCCGTTCATCGTTGCACTATTTTCACCATATCTACAGATGTCGACCACTGCGTACGCCGCGTTCGTAACTGACACGCGTGACCCTGCTTCGAATAGTGTTGTTTGTAACCTTGGAAGATCGTCACATGATGCACATTTGCACCTGCCGTGTTCATGATTCACTGTTACTTGTTAGCTAAATGTGCTTGTAACTGAAGTGTGTTGGGTCATATCAAGTAGTTCCCTAAGGAAACAACACAGATTCCACTTCAATGTTTTTTTAGAAGGCGAGCGGAATTTTTCGGTTGACGCAAATCCTCACTTCAAGGTTGGGTCAACGAGTATACCTGTGTGACCGCTGTCAGCATGGGTCAAACGTGTCTTGGGTTCTGTCATCTTGGGTCAATGTGTGTACCTATGTGAACTCCGCAACCTCACATGACCAGTTTTGGCATTGTCGTGCTCTTTGAACAGTGTTTTCAATGACACCCATACCAAATACCTTCTATAATACACATACAACCTTCATTTTTAAGTTAGGTCACCGACCCACTTGTGACCTGTATGACTTCTGATGCACGTTCGTTTGTGATTGTCTTGGTTTATGAGAAAGGTGCTTTAAAACAAGACCCACATTCTGCGATGCAAACAAAGCTACTATTTCGAGGTCAGATCCCTGACCGGATGATTCAGTCAGGAGTCATAGAGGTCAGACTCTCTAACCTCTAAGAAGAAGAACCTTTGGTTCTTTTACGACTCATTCAACCCATTCAACCGCTAGGTTATATAGCGTCGCCAACCTCTCACGCCGATTGGTCGCGGGTGGACTCGGTAAATGCCGTCGGTTGTGAGATTCGAATCCACAATCTTGCGATCAACAGTCCGACGCTCTACCAACTGAGCTACCGCGGCCCCCCTCTCTGACCTCTGATGTACGTAACAATATCACCATCGTGTTCTATGAGCAAACAGCTTTGAAACAATACCCATGTCGGCTATTCGGCTATGTTCATATTCACACACAACACTATCTGGAGGTCAGGTCAGGCCCTGACATTTCACCTCGGTGATCCATTATGGAGTCAGCTTTACAACAACAACAAAAAGAAACGCCAGCAGTTAGGCAATTGATGGGGCAACGTTTGGTGAAGAAAGAAAACATCAGAATATGACTTTTCAAAAGGCGCGAGGTCAATAGAAGGTGATGAGTTAACATTACTTGAAGTTTACTTCAGCAAATCACATCTATTTTATTACATTTGTTAGGTCTTCCCCTTTAAAAAGATGTATAAGTTTGGTGCAGTTATTGCTACCATTAAGAAGATAAAACATTTTTATGCGCACTTTCCCCGTGACCTCAAATTTTCGATGACCTGTAACTCGTGACCCTTGAGACCCAGAAAACTTCAAATCTCCGAATCGTAATCTGAACCATGAATAACAGCATAAGCCCATTTTAGTCAAAATCTGAGAGTGTGCGGCGATGATGCGGTGGTGATTTGTCCTGGAATGAGCCAGGCGGCGCTGACCGTCGGTATGTCAGGTCAAGCCAGCTCTGACGGCGGGCTGCGTTGACAGGTGATCCACCGCCTGCACGGCCGCGGCCTGTTCAACATAGTGGCGCTGGCCGGCGGCGCGCTGGTGACGAGCGGCATCGACCGCCAACTGGTGCTGCACGAGCCGCGCTCCCAGACCACTGGTGCCGTACCCACCCTGGGCGGATACGTCACTGCACTGGACACGTCCGCTGTGGACCCGGGCAGGTCAGTGGTGGCGATGGTGCCGCTGCCAGGCCACTGGACACGTCCGCTGTGGACCCGGGCAGGTCAGTGGTGGCGATGGTGCCGCTGCCAGACCACTGGACACGTCCGCTGTGGACCCGGGCAGGTCAGTGGTGGCGACGGTGCCGCTGCCAGACCACTGGACACGTCCGCTGTGGACCCGGGCAGGTCAGTGGTGGCGATGGTGCCGCTGCCAGACCACTGGACACGTCCGCTGTGGACCCGGGCAGGTCAGTGGTGGCGATGGTGCCGCTCCCAGACCACTGGACACGTCCGCTGTGGACCCGGGCAGGTCAGTGGTGGCGATGGTGCCGCTCCCAGACCACTGGACACGTCCGCTGTGGACCCGGGCAGGTCAGTGGTGGCGATGGTGCCGCTGCCAGACCACTGGACACGTCCGCTGTGGACCCGGGCAGGTCAGTGGTGGCGATGGTGCCGCTCCCAGACCACTGGACACGTCCGCTGTGGACCCGGGCAGGTCAGTGGTGGCGATGGTGCCGCTCCCAGGCCACTTGACTCGTCCGCTGTGGACCCGGGCAGGTCAGTGGTGGCGATGGTGCCGCTCCCAGACCACTCGACTCGTCCGCTGTGGACCCGGGCAGGTCAGTGGTGGCGACGGTGCCGCTGCCAGACCACTGGACACGTCCGCTGTGGACCCGGGCAGGTCAGTGGTGGCGACGGTGCCGCTGCCAGACCACTGGACACGTCCGCTGTGGACCCGGGCAGGTCAGTGGTGGCGATGGTGCCGCTGCCAGACCACTGGACACGTCCGCTGTGGACCCGGGCAGGTCAGTGGTGGCGACGGTGCCGCTGCCAGACCACTGGACACGTCCGCTGTGGACCCGGGCAGGTCAGTGGTGGCGACGGTGCCGCTGCCAGACCACTGGACACGTCCGCTGTGGACCCGGGAAGGTCAGTGGTGGCGATGGTGCCGCTCCCAGGCCACTGGACACGTCCGCTGTGGACCCGGGCAGGTCAGTGGTGGCGACGGTGCCGCTGCCAGACCACTGGACACGTCCGCTGTGGACCCGGGCAGGTCAGTGGTGGCGACGGTGCCGCTGCCAGACCACTGGACACGTCCGCTGTGGACCCGGGCAGGTCAGTGGTGGCGACGGTGCCGCTGCCAGACCACTGGACACGTCCGCTGTGGACCCGGGCAGGTCAGTGGTGGCGACGGTGCCGCTGCCAGACCACTGGACACGTCCGCTGTGGACCCGGGCAGGTCAGTGGTGGCGATGGTGCCGCTGCCAGACCACTGGACACGTCCGCTGTGGACCCGGGCAGGTCAGTGGTGGCGATGGTGCCGCTGCCAGACCACTGGACACGTCCGCTGTGGACCCGGGCAGGTCAGTGTGGCGACGGTGCCGCTCACTGCCTGTGGACCCGGGAGGTCAGTGTGGCGACGGTGCCGCTGCCAGACCACTGGACACGTCCGCTGTGGACCCGGGCAGGTCAGTGGTGGCGACGGTGCCGCTGCCAGACCACTGGACACGTCCGCTGTGGACCCGGGCAGGTCAGTGGTGGCGACGGTGCCGCTGCCAGACCACTGGACACGTCCGCTGTGGACCCGGGCAGGTCAGTGGTGGCGATGGTGCCGCTGCCAGACCACTGGACACGTCCGCTGTGGACCCGGGCAGGTCAGTGGTGGCGATGGTGCCGCTGCCAGACCACTGGACACGTCCGCTGTGGACCCGGGCAGGTCAGTGGTGGCGATGGTGCCGCTGCCAGACCACTGGACACGTCCGCTGTGGACCCGGGCAGGTCAGTGTGGCGACGGTGCCGCTGCCAGACCACTGGACACGTCCGCTGTGGACCCGGGCAGGTCAGTGGTGGCGACGGTGCCGCTGCCAGACCACTGGACACGTCCGCTGTGGACCCGGGCAGGTCAGTGGTGGCGATGGTGCCGCTGCCAGACCACTGGACACGTCCGCTGTGGACCCGGGCAGGTCAGTGGTGGCGATGGTGCCGCTGCCAGACCACTGGACACGTCCGCTGTGGACCCGGGCAGGTCAGTGGTGGCGATGGTGCCGCTCCAGACCACTTGACTCGTCCGCTGTGGACCCGGGCAGGTCAGTGGTGGCGACGGTGCCGCTGCCAGACCACTGGACACGTCCGCTGTGGACCCGGGCAGGTCAGTGGTGGCGATGGTGCCGCTCCCAGGCCACTTGACTCGTCCGCTGTGGACCCGGGCAGGTCAGTGGTGGCGATGGTGCCGCTGCCAGACCACTGGACACGTCCGCTGTGGACCCGGGCAGGTCAGTGGTGGCGATGGTGCCGCTCCCAGGCCACTTGACTCGTCCGCTGTGGACCCGGGCAGGTCAGTGGTGGCGACGGTGCCGCTGCCAGACCACTGGACACGTCCGCTGTGGACCCGGGCAGGTCAGTGGTGGCGATGGTGCCGCTCCCAGGCCACTGGACACGTCCGCTGTGGACCCGGGCAGGTCAGTGGTGGCGATAGTGCCGCTCCCAGGCCACTGGACACGTCCGCTGTGGACCCGGGCAGGTCAGTGGTGGCGACGGTGCCGCTGCCAGACCACTGACTCGTCCGCTGTGGACCCGGGCAGGTCAGTGGTGGCGATGGTGCCGCTGCCAGACCACTGGACACGTCCGCTGTGGACCCGGGCAGGTCAGTGGTGGCGATGGTGCCGCTGCCAGACCACTTGACACGTCCGCGCTGTGGACCCGGGCAGGTCAGTGGTGAGCGCGCCCCACCCAGCGCGGATACGTCACTGCACTGGACACGTCAGACAATGACGTCAGTCCTGCGCTGGCCGCATCAGACTATGAGGTGATTAAGGCTGGTATGCGGTGCCTGGTTCTGCCACACTCCAATTGCCATGCAATATGCGTGCTAGACTATTTAGGTGATGCCCGTAGATTCTAATCTGGGCGAGTTGGGTAAGTTAGGCCGGCTGGATGTCCCACTTGTCGACGGGATACACCGAGTGGAATTTAAGGTTTTTCGACAAAATGTATCTGAATACATGGTTGCACTCCAGGTTCAAATTGGGTAAAACGGGCTTCATGTGCACTCCGACACTGAACTGAAGAGTGATCGCAACGGTCCGATGCACACCAACCGTTGAAACCACATCTGTACATGTTATTCCACTCGCCACTCAACTTGCCGGATATTCCCAACAACCAGCCACAAATCACTCCCCAGTGCCACCTTTCCCACTTTCTTAACTCCTACGTGGGGTGGTCAGTTTACGCTGACAGCATTGCCATCACATTTTTCTGACAGTATGGCGGCTGCTGATTTCCTCAGCCGCTGACAGGATTGCCGTGACCTCTCGCTGACATTAGGGATGCTGCTGGTTTCCTCAGCCGCTAACAACATTGCCGTCACCTCTTGCTGACATTAGGGAGGCTGCTGATTTCCTCAGCCGCTAACAACATTGCCTTCCTAACCTCTTGCTGACATTAGGGAGGCTGCTGATTTCCTCAGCCGCTGACAACATTTCCTTCCCAACCTCTTGCTAACAGTAGGGAGGCTGCTGATTGTCTCAGTGTGATTTAAACCCGGCCAGTGGGATGCAACCAGTGTTGCCAGCTCGCCGGCGCAGTTGACGGCAAAACAGTAACGGCAGCGTCGGCATGTGTCGTGGCTGCGCAGCTTGCTTGGGTGAGCGAGGGAGGCAATATTGGCATGAATTGACATATGGTGGAGCTGGGATAAGACGTGGGCGGTGCCGGTGCCGACAGCCGCCATACCTGCTGGAGAAGACTCGCTCGGATATCGCTCTCGCTGGTAGTGTACCATGGCGGATTTTAAGCATCCTACAATTGTACTCTCAAGATCCATGAATCGATCGCATCGGTCTGACACTGGCGTGCGGCTGTTGCGCGGTGTGTGGCCGTGCGAATGTGGCGGAGTGGGCTGTCTGTGCGTGTTGATGACGAGTGGGCTGTCTGTGCGTGTTGGTGGCGAGTGGGCTGTCTGTGCGTGTTGATGGCGAGTGGGCTGTCTGTGCGTGTTGGTGGCGAGTGGGCTGTCTGTGCGTGTTGATGGCGAGTGGGCTGTCTGTGCGTGTTGGTGACGAGTGGGCTGTCTGTGCGTGTTGATGGCGAGTGGGCTGTCTGTGCGTGTTGATGGCGAGTGGGCTGTCTGTGCGTGTTGATGGCGAGTGGGCTGTATGTGCGTGTTGATGGCGAGTGGGCTGTCTGTGCGTGTTGATGGCGTGTGGGCTGTCTGTGCGTGTTGATGGCGTGTGGGCTGTCTGTGCGTGTTGATGGCGAGTGGGCTGTTAAGTTTGCGTGTTGCGTGACGATGTGGGCTGTCTGTGCGTGTTGATGTGCTGTCTGTGGTGTTGGTGGCGAGTGGGCTGTCTGTGCGTGTTGATGGCGAGTGGGTCTGTGCGTGTTGATGGCGAGTGGGCTGTCTGTGCGTGTTGATGGCGAGTGGGCTGTCTGTGCGTGTTGATGGCGAGGGCTGTCTGTGCGTGTGATGTTGTGGGCTGTCTGTGCGTGTTGATGTTGGTGGGCTGTCTGTGCGTGTTGATGGCGAGTGGGCTGTCTGTGCGTGTTGAGCGTGTATTGGTGACGAGTGGGTAGCTGTCTGTGCGTGTTGATGGCGAGTGGGCTGTCTGTGCGTGTTGATGGCGAGTGGGCTGTCTGTGCGTGTTGATGGCGAGTGGGCTGTCTGTGCGTGTTGATGGCGAGTGGGCTGTCTGTGCGTGTTGATGGCGAGTGGGCTGTCTGTGCGTGTTGATAGCGAGTGGGCTGTCTGTGCGTGTTGATGACGAGTGGGCTGTCTGTGCGTGTTGATGGCGAGATGGGCTGTCTGTGCGTGTTGATGGCGAGTGGGCTGTCTGTGCGTGTTGATGGCGAGTGGGCTGTCTGTGCGTGTTGATGGCGAGTGGGCTGTCTGTGCGTGTTGATGGCGAGTGGGCTGTCTGAGTGCGCATCAACTGCATTGCGTGTTGATGGCGCAGTGGGCTGTCTGTGCGATGGCGAGTGGGCTGTCTGTGCGTGTTGATGGCGAGTGGGCTGTCTGTGCGTGTGCGGGTTGTGTGTTGATGGCGAGTGGGCTGTCTGTGCGTGTTGATGGCGAGTGGGCTGTCTGTGCGTGTTGGTGGCGAGTGGGCTGTCTGTGCGTGTTGGTGGCGAGTGGGCTGTCTGTGCGTGTTGATGTTGTGTGGGCTGTCTGTGCGTGTTGATGGCGAGTGGGCTGTCTGTGCGTATTGGTGGCGAGTGGGCTGTCTGTGCGTGTTGATGGCGAGTGGGCTGTCAGTGCGTGTTGATGGCGAGTGGGCTGTCTGTGCGGGTTGGTGGCGAGTGGGCTGTCTGTGCGGTTGGTGACGAGTGGGCTGACTATGCGGTTGGTGACGAGTGGGCGACTATGCGGGTTGGTGACGAGTGGGCTGTCTGTGCGGTGTGACGAGGGCCTCGGGGTGACGGTGGGCACATGCGGGGCCCCGGGTGGCGAGTGGGCTGTCTGTGCGGGTTGGTGACGAGTGGGCTGACTATGCGGGTTGATGGCGAGTGGGCTGTCTGTGTGTGTTGGTGGCGAGTGGGCTGTCTGTGCGGTTGGTGACGAGTGGCTGTCTGTGCGGGTTGGTGACGAGTGGGCTGACTATGCGGGTTGATGGCGAGTGGGCTGTCTGTGTTGTTGGTGTCGAGTGGGCTGTGCGGGTGGGAGAGGGCTCGTGCGGGTGACGATGGCGACATGCGGTGGGACATGGGCACAGCGGGTGGTGACGAGGGCGCATGCGGTGACGGGGGCGACATGCGGGTGGGACGAGGGCACAGCGGATAGGGTTGGTGGCGAGGGGGCAGTGCAGGGCCTGTGCGTGGACAGTGGCGTCTGGGGACAGGCACTATGCGGGTGATAGATGGGCTCTGTGTGGTGGGCGAGTGGGCGTCTGTGCGGGGGGACGAGTGGGCTGTCGTGCGGGACATGTGTGCGGGGACGACGAACGGGTGGTGACGATGGGCTGTCGGTGTGTGATGGTGTGGGCGGTCGGCGTGTGGTGACGAGTCACACTGGTGAAAGGCACAGCGGGAACGTGACAGCGGGTGACAGGCACTAGCGGGTGGGACACATCGGGTGGACATGGGCACACGGTGATGGCAGGGGCGCGGGTGGACAGTGGGCACAGAGCGAGTAGGCTGTCTGTGTGTGTGGTGGCGAGTGGGCTGTCTGTGCGGGTTGGTGACGAGTGGGCTGTGTGCGGGTTGGTGACGAGTGGGCTACTAGCGGGTGATGGCGAGTGGGCTGTCTGTGTGTGTGGTGTCGAGTGGGCTGTCTGTCGGGTTGGTGACGAGTGGGCCGTCCGTGCGGGTGGTGACGAGTGGGCGACTATGCGGGTTGGTGACGAGTGGGCTGACTACGGGTTGGTGACAGTGGGCTGACTATGCGGGTTGGTGACGAGTGGGCTGACTCGGGTTGGTGACAGTGGGCTGACTATGCGGGTGATGGCGAGTGGGCTGTCTGTGTGTGTTGGTGGCGAGTGGGCTGTCTGTGCGGGTTGGTGACGGTGGGCTGTCTGTGCGGGTTGGTGACGAGTGGGCTGTCTGTGCGGGTTGGTGACGAGGGCTGACTATGCGGGTTGATAGCGAGTGGGCTGTCTGTGTGTGTTGGTGGCGAGTGGGCTGTCTGTGCGGGTTGGTGACGAGTGGGCTGTCTGTGCGGGTTGGTGACGAGTGGGCTGTCTGTGCGGGTTGGTGACGAGTGGGCTGACTATGCGGGTTGGTGACGAGTGGGCTGTCTGTGTGTGTTGATGTTGTGTGGGCGGTCTGTGCGTGTTGGTGACGGTTGGCTGACATGCTGGTGATGACAGTGAGCTGCTATGCGGGTTGGTGACGAGTGGGCTGTCTGTGCGTGTTGGTGGCGAGTGGGCTGTCTGTGCGTGTTGATGGCGAGTGGGCTGTCTGTGCGTATTGGTGGCGAGTGGGCTGTCTGTGCGTGTTGATGGCGAGTGGGCTGTCAGTGCGTGCTGATGACGAGTGGGCTGTCTGTGCGGGTTGGTGACGAGTGGGCTGACTATGCGGGTTGATGGCGAGTGGGCTGTCTGTGCGTGTTGGTGGCGAGTGGGCTGTCTGTGCGTGTTGGTGGCGAGTGGACTGTCTGTGCGTGTTGATGTTGTGTGGGCGGTCTGTGCGTGTTGATGGCGAGTGGGCTGTCTGTGCGTATTGGTGGCGAGTGGGCTGTCTGTGCGTGTTGATGGCGAGTGGGCTGTCAGTGCGTGTTGATGACGAGTGGGCTGTCTGTGCGGGTTGGTGACGAGTGGGCTGTCTGTGCGGGTTGGTGACGAGTGGGCTGACTATGCGGGTTGGTGACGAGTGGGCTGACTATGCGGGTTGGTGACGAGTGGGCTGTCTGTGCGGGTTGATGACGAGTGGGCTGACTATGCGGGTTGATGACGAGTGGGCTGACTATGCGGGTTGGTGACGAGTGGGCTGACTATGCGGGTTGGTGACGAGTGGGCTGACTATGCGGGTTGATGGCGAGTGGGCTGTCTGTGCGGGTTGGTGACGAGTGGGCTGACTATGCGGGTTGATGGCGAGTGGGCTGTCTGTGTGTGTTGGTGGCGAGTGGGCTGTCTGTGCGGGTTGGTGACGAGTGGGCTGTCTGTGCGGGTTGGTGACGAGTGGGCTGACTATGCGGGTTGATGGCGAGTGGGCTGTCTGTGTGTGTTGGTGGCGAGTGGGCTGTCTGTGCGGGTTGGTGACGAGTGGGCTGTCTTTGCGGGTTGGTGACGAGTGGGCTGACTATGCGGGTTGGTGACGAGTGGGCTGACTATGCGGGTTGGTGACGAGTGGGCTGACTATGCGGGTTGGTGACGAGTGGGCTGACTATGCGGGTTGATGGCGAGTGGGCTGTCTGTGTGTGTTGGTGGCGAGTGGGCTGTCTGTGCGGGTTGGTGACGAGTGGGCTGTCTGTGCGGGTTGGTGACGAGTGGGCTGTCTGTGCGGGTTGGTGACGAGTGGGCTGTCTGTGCGGGTTGGTGACGAGTGGGCTGACTATGCGGGTTGATGGCGAGTGGGCTGTCTGTGTGTGTTGGTGTCGAGTGGGCTGTCTGTGCGGGTTGGTGACGAGTGGGCTGTCTGTGCGGGTTGGTGACGAGTGGGCTGACTATGCGGGTTGGTGACGAGTGGGCTGACTATGCGGGTTGGTGACGAGTGGGCTGACTATGCGGGTTGGTGACGAGTGGGCTGACTATGCGGGTTGATGGCGAGTGGGCTGTCTGTGTGTGTTGGTGGCGAGTGGGCTGTCTGTGCGGGTTGGTGACGAGTGGGCTGTCTGTGCGTGTTGGTGGCGAGTGGGCTGTCTGTGCGTATTGGTGGCGAGTGGGCTGTCTGTGCGTGTTGATGGCGAGTGGGCTGTCTGTGCGTGTTGATGGCGAGTGGGCTGTCTGTGCGTGTTGGTGGCGAGTGGGCTGTCTGTGCGGGTTGGTGACGAGTGGGCTGTCTGTGCGGGTTGGTGACGAGTGGGCTGACTATGTGCGTTGGTGGCGAGTGGGCTGTCTGTGCGTATGTTTGGGGCTGTGGACGAGTGGGCTGCTATGCGTTGATGGCGAGTGGGCTGTCTGTGCGTGTTGGTGGCGAGTGGGCTGTCTGTGCATGTTGATGGCGAGTGGGCTGTCTGTGCGGGTTGGTGACGAGTGGGCTGTCTATGCGGGTTGGTGACGAGTGGGCGCTTGCGGGTGGGAAGGGCTGCTGCGGGTTGATGGCGAGTGGGCTGTCTGTGCGTGTTGATGGTGTGTGGGCTGTCTGTGCGTATTGATGTTGTGCGGGCTGTCTGTGCGTGTTGATGGCGAGTGGCTGTCTGTGCGTATTGGTGGCGAGTGGGCTGTATGTGCGTGTTGATGGCGAGTGGGCTGTCAGTGTGTGCTGATGACGAGTGGGCTGTCTGTGCGGGTTGGTGACGAGTGGGCTGACTATGCGGGTTGATGGCGCGTAGTGCCAGTGGCGCGGCTGTCACCGTTGCGCGGTGTCCCCAGATTGGCCATTGGCTGCGGCGACTCCACCATCCGAGTGTGGAACCTCAACTCGGAGAGTGACTACGCCATGACCACGCTCTGGCAGGGTATCAAGGCCAAGGTGTTGACGGTTAGTGTTAGCTGTGGGCAGTGGCAGCCCTGGGCCACCCTGCGCTCCGTTAAAGGAGCAAACGCCAGCTCACTCACTGACGATGAAGGCGGCTAGGCGCGTCAGTTGGACTGTGTGGGCAGTGTTGGTTTGACGGATTTGGTTGCGGTTGTAGCAGGACTGTGCGGCAGTTTGCGGAGTGACATGGAGCAGGTGCTGTTGGGACCAGGACTGTGCGGCAGTTTGCGGAGTGACATGGAGCAGGTGCTGTTGGGACCAGGACTGTGCGGCAGTTTGCGGAGTGACATGGAACAGGTGCTGTTGGGTCACGCCGGGCGGAGCGCCCCTGAGTTGTCCCTTGCTGGCGGTATGTTTGGCTACACTTGTAGACGCTTATGCATGTCGTCGGTGTGGTGATCTGTCATACCGTGGCCTTTTATGTTAGTATGCCACCTTCGTTTTATTTAATATCGACATATGATGTTCATACGTAGGCACATTTCAGCGGATGCCCTGCTCGTCTGACCTCGCTGCCAGGTCGTTCCGTGCTTGCAGTTATGGTATGAAAAGAATAATAGACTTCCTGGATTTGGAATGTCATAAAGTTGCCCGCCCTTCATAATTGACTTACCTTGATGCCAGAAACAACAGTTTGTTTGCTTTGCTTGCTAACAGTTTCATCTGAAATAGCATTTCCGTTGTTCTATATATTGCACATACAATCGAAGTATATTGTACTGTATAATAACAATGCATAAAATGTAACAACATTGTACTTGTTTGGATTTGGAAAAGAAATGCTTTCTTAGTTGGTAGGAATCCTCCATTTCACTGCTTGTCGCGGACATGTTACACTCCCACTGCAGAAGTGCAATGTGCATGCATCTGCGGGTGGGTGTCGCCGGTGTGGTCGGCTGCCACTGTCCAGACGGACGCCACCTGTGTCGGTGCCGACAGGTGGCCTGGCACCCGCACAAGGACAACCGCCTGGCGTTCGGCACCGAGGAGGGCCGCGTGGGCGTGTGCGACCCGACGTGTGGCCGCGCGCCGCTGGTCTGCGCCGACCACCACGGCGGGCCCGTGTACGGCCTGGCGTGGACGGCGGCCGGCGCGCTGCTGTCGCTCAGTCTGGGCGCCGTGTGGCGGCACGAGCCGGCCCAGCTGGCGGCCAGCGTGTGGGCGGCGGCCGCCGGCCGCGCCGCCGCCTCCCAGATCAGTGTGGGCGGCGGCGGCGCGGCGCTGGGCCGCCAGGACGGAAGTGTCGAGCTGGTCGACGGCGCGGGGGCGGCGCGCGCCGCCGCGCTCGGCCACCGCCGGCTGGTGACCGTGCTGCGCTGGGGCCCCGCCGCCGACGCGGCCACCGAGCTGGCCGTCGCGTCGTACGACACGCACGTCAGTGTGTTCCGCGTGCCCGATCTGGGTGAGTGGTCTGTCGGGCGGTGCGGCAGCTGGCCTTCAGTCAGCCGGGTGGCGCTGGTGCCGAGGCGAACGTTGGCGGCGTCTTTGTGATCCGTTTTAGGTAGTCTAACTGAGTTGTGAGAGCATGGCATGTTATTTTGTTGTTTCTTTTCCCCAGACTTGCGTTTGATGCTGATTTAAGAATTGAATTACTTATCTTGTCATTGACAATATCTCTCACATCCATCTGTCAAGCAAATTGAATCTTCGATTGACGTGGGAAGCCCCGAAGTATCTGCGTCGCCTTTCTTGCCTTCTTTTTTTGCAGGATAATTAGTCAAAAGATTCGTAGCTTGTGTCTGTGCCTAATAATAGTCAACGTCATGGACCATTTATTAATTGGAAGTTGTTTTTTTTTGGGGGGGGCGGGAGAAAAGCATGGAGTGGCGGGTTCGTACCATTTGCGACAATTGTGGTTCTTATGAGGCCAAGAGCGTATCAGCAGTCCTGGAACAATTATTGTTTTTTTGCACCAAGTGGTTAAAAATAATCCTCTGCCAGTACATTTTGCCCTGTAAACTTGAATGGCATGTGAATTTGCACATTAGCATACCGACATATTATGCGTGTTAATAATCCAGTATGCACGGCCAGGAAGAAAAGCATCAATTTCGTTGCATGTAGGTTCCGACAGTCTTGCTTAGTTTGGGTTTAACCGCCGTTTGGTTGGCGTTAGAGTGTCGAGCGGGTGTTGGTTCCTTTTATACGTCGTATTGCTTGTGTCACCCGTGGGATCGAAATCATTTCCACCAAATACCCGTTGAACGGGCGTTATATGACTAACCGATTTGGTGGAATCAGAAGTTCGAAGATTCAATTCACTTGTGCCTGAAATTGACAGCGTGATCTCGCAAGATCGGCTTTGTCAATGCCAACGTGTCACCTTGCGCTCGCAAACGATACCATTATGTCACATTTGTCCCGGTAGGTGGTTCTGCATGCCCGAAGTTGCTCCAGGCACGTGTGATGCTGACCGGACATAAGTCGCGTGTGCTTGACCTGGCCTGGTCACCTCACGTTACCGGTCGTCTCGTATCGGCCTCGCAGGACACATCAGTCAGGGTGAGTTGAGTGATGGATCGAATAACACCTACCCATCGGTTTATCGAGATCCCTCAGATTGTGAGTGTGCAACAGGCAGGCATGCAGCCCTGCTTGTTAGCTGGCCACTCTTTCTTCGTTAGCTTGCCGGTCCTTTGGGGAGTAGGCGAGGGACATGTCTGTCCACCTAAACTACACACGTGTGCCTCCCAGCTGCAAAATAGCAACGTGCTCGTTCTTCGAGTTTCTGTTAATCGTGTAAATGTTACATAGTTTCAACGTTGTTGTTTTTGTTGTTGTCTGTGTGACCGCAGTCTGTCTGACCCTGTACTCCTGGCCTACTCCAGGTGTGGCCCTGCAACCATGGCCGGCCTCCTCTATCCCAGGTTGGCCAGAAGCGTGGCCATGTTCCGCTGTTCGGTCCCAGATGTGTCGCTATATCCCGGGTTGATCCCAGGTGTGTCGCTGTACCCCGGGTTGATCCCAGGTGTGTCGCTGTACCCCGGGTTGATCCCAGGTGTGCTGACATTACCACGGCGATTGCCAATGGCAGTTTCACCCAATCCAAAAATAATTGTTGAACTGTCTTTGACAGCTAGACATGAACAGCTAACACACCTGATTACACCATTAAGTTGTGCACATAATTAGCGACTTCGCGGTAAAATGTTGACAATCATCATTGCGTGTGCTTTATTTTGCGAACATAAGACAAAAAGAATGGAAGGCTACAATGGTTTGGTATTCCGAGTTCGAAAACCCTGTTATGTCATTGTACCCCTGGTCAATCCCAGGTGTGACCCTGCACTCCTGCTGCATGACCACTGCAGTCGATGCGCCCCTAAGCCACCAAACCCTGCACTCCTGAGCGGTCCCAGATGTGCCGTTTTATCCATGATCGGCCCCAGGTGTGGCACTGCACTCCGGGTCAGTGACCCTGTGTTCCTAGTTGGTCCATGTGTGGCGCTGTGCCCCTGGTCGACCCCATGCCTGTCGCTGTACCCCGGATTGGCTCAAAGTGTGACCCTGCACCCCTGGCTGGTCTCACGTTTGTCGCTGTACCCCGGGTCGACTCCAGGTGTGACCCTGTGCTCCGGGCCAACCTCAGGTGGGACCCTGTATCCCTGATCGGTTCCAGGTGTGACGCTGTACCCCGGGTCAGTCTCAGGTGTGACCATGTGCTCTTGGATGGCTCAGGCGTGACCCTGTACCACTGGTCAGCGCCAAGTGTGACGCTGCACCTCTGGTCGACCTCGGGTGTGACTGTAACCCGGATCGGTTCCAGGTGTGACTGTATCCCGGATCAGCCCCAGGTGTAACCCTGTACCTCAAGTCAGCCCCAAGTGTGATCCTGCACCCCTGATCAGTCCCAGGTGTGACCCTGCTCCCCTGGTCGGCACCAGGTGTGGGACACAGACACGGGCTCGCTTGTGGCCGTGTATGGCGGCCACAGACGCCCGGTACGCTGCTGCCTGCCGCACCCTCTGCTGCCCGGAGCTGTGTTCAGCGGCGGCGAAGACAACGAGCTGCACTTATGGCAGGTTGATCAGCAAGGCACCTCCCTGCCGGAGAAGCGCGACAAAGGTAACAGACGCTGACCGCTGCGGCACTACTGGACAGTACGTCACGGCACAAGCCTCTTCACATATACCAGTGGGCGAGTAGTCAGGGGATAAGGTTCCGTCTCCCAACCGAACTGTCTTAGGTTCGAGTCTCACCTGTCTCTACTCTTCGCCCGCGACCAATCGGCGTGAGAGATTGGTGATGCTATATAACCAAGCAGTCAACACGTCGCTAAGTCCAATCACCAACCAATCAACCACATTTATCAAGGCAGGGCACGCATTTTGAACATGAGTGGCGATTGGGTGTGTGCTCTCTGACTACAATTGTCGCTTAGATGGCTGTTTTGTCCTCGTGATGCGGTTATCTGATTGTGTTGTCGGTTTGTGGATGGATGTTCTGCTTGTTTAAGGGTGCTGCGACTTCTTTGGCCATAGTATGCTCTACCGATGTTTTATATTTATATGTGACAATGTGACGTGTGTTTAAGCAAGCTTGTTACGGGTGGAATATAACCCACTGGGGTTGACGCACCCAAAACCCCAATAATCATCATCACCATGGTACGCTCTTTGCCTTTGATCTTCTTTGTAACAGTGCTGCTATTCGGTTTGATACGTCCATACCATGCAAGCTGTTTCGTCATTAAATTCCCAGATAGCTTCGCTCTGTGTCGGACTCTGGAAGATGTGTTAGTTTTCTTGACGATGTGTGACTTAGTTCTCTGACATCACAGCTACGAAGTCTAATGGTGTCGTCGCTGCTACATCTGGTGCCGGCAAGAAAGAAAAGAGAAACAAAGCGGGAGGCATGACTGTCCGTGTTCTTGATGATGTCGCTATCGATGGAGATCAGTCGAATGGGCTCATCGTCAGCAATCCTAGAGGTGAGGGAACCTCTACCAAAAGGTGAGGGAACCTCCCACCAACCTACCAAAAGGTGAGGGAACCTCCCACCAACTGACCCAGAGGTGGAATTGGGGGGGGGGGGCACCAACGGAACCAGAGGTGGGGAACATTCCACCAGCCGACCAGAGGTGAGGGAACATCCCATCAACCGACCCAGAGGGTGAGGGAACCTCTCACCAACCGACCCAGAGGTGAGGGAACCTCCCACCAACCAAGAACCTCCACCAACCGACCCAAGGGAAACCAACCGACCCAGAGGTGAGGGAACCTCTCACCAACCGACCCAGAGGTGAGGGAACCTCACACCAATCGACCCCGAGGAGGAGAACCTGTCACCAACCGACCCAGAGGTGAGGGAACCTCTCACAAACCGATCCAGGGGTGAGGGAACCTCCCACCAACCGACCCAGAGGTGGGGAACCTCCCACCAACCGACCCAGGGGTGGGGAACCTCCCACCAACCGACCCAGAGGTGAGGGAACCTCTCACCAACCGATCCAGGGGTGAGTGAACCTCCCAACAACCAAACCGGAGGTGGGGGAACCTCCCAACAACCGAACTAGAGGTAAGGGAACCTCCCACCAACCGATCCAGAGGTGAGGGAACCTCCCACCAACCAAACCAGAGGTGAGGGAACCTACCAACAACATGTCCAGATGTAAAGACATGACTCGGTAGCCAGGCCAACAGTAAGAAACTGCTCAGCAACCTGATGAGAGGTGAGACGAGTCCGAAGGTCGGTTTAGAGAGAGATGGCTCGGACTGGGCGGTTTGTGAGCTGCATAGTTGCTCACCAGTTAGGACAGAAGCTAAACAGCATCCGACATATCCATTCGTTGAAGAGGAATGTCGGATTGTTTCCCACCTGATTTCGTGTCATACTCGTTAGTGGAGTGTATTTGACAGTAATTTGAATATCTCCATCTGCCTTCACAGAGCTGTGTGACGGTCGGAAGGGACGCACCCAGCGCTCGCTGTTCCCGCTCACAAACCTTGCCGAGAACAGGGGGAAGGCGCACAGCCAGGCCGACCTTGACTACCTGATGGCCGGCGGCGACGGCGGCGCCGCGGACGCAGACCAGAAGAAACACCTGGGCCTGTTCGGCGACGACAAGGCATTTCGGGCGCTGATCGACATGGAAGGTGCGTTCAGGCGCTGCGATGCTGCTTGGGACCCCGCTGGGGTTGAAGTCGCATCTCCGTCTCGCCTAGGCGCTGCATGACCACTGCAGTCGATACGCCCCTAAACTCCAATAACAAATATCCGTCTCGCTTCACTGGTATGTGCCTCTCTCCGTCTCTATCCACTCCTGCTGAGCTGCGTATTGTTGTGCTCAGTATGCGGAGCACATCAGCTTGTGGTGGGGGTCGGGTCCGCATACGCACGTTCAGCTCTGCTTCGACACTGTCCGTGGCACGGTCTTGCACCCAGTCAACTCGTCCGTGTTGAATGCACAAGCAGCTATATTCTCATCTTTGTCAAACACCCACTGTTTACCACCCAGTACGGTTTTCGAAGTTCACATTTTTATATTTAAAATCGCACTTACTGTGATATCTGACTAGATCTCGCAGCGAATGACAGCACAGAAATCTGCCTCCTCTTGGGATGTATACTCACTTCTAGGTTGGAGAAAATGTGAAAAAGATGCTATTAATCACGGTAAGCCTGTGCAAAAAATAGCAGGCACGACGTCGACACGCACTGGTTTCTCGTTTACTTGCAGCGTACTCTGGGGGTTAGCATTACGGATAATTTTGGGAACCGTAAAATATCAGGTAAGCTGCCAGCGCATGTGCATTTTCCAGGGCTCTACTCTTGGCCCTGTATTGTTGTGCGTTTTTCTTAACGATCCAGTTTATTTGCGAACTATGCTTCCGTAATAGAGTCCTCTGATGACACCCAGATTTTGATTGCCAGCGGAAAGTCGCATCTCCAAAATTCCATCCCGCATGGAAAGCACTCTGACCTATTTCAGCGCATGGTTTCAAGCCAATGCAATGGACTGTAAGTTAGCGGCTCAAACGCCAAACCCGTGCTGTTTGGCGGCACTCACGATCTGTGACGCTGCCCGACGTGAATGCCGATTCCCGAGACCATGGACTGTAGCCATTGAGACAAAGGCATCGCAATCATTTGTTTATCTCCCGTTTCCGTTGGAACGGTGACGTTTCCGCTGTCACCCGCCCTTGTTTTGGTGTTGTTGTTGGACTGGCCCATCTGCGAAATTGCGTGCCGCTCAGCGTTATTTTAATGATCGCCATCGTATTGGTCCTCTCGCAGATCCTGTTCTGTATCTCTGTCTACGGAAGTGGCACGCAAATTATTATGTCTCCTGTCCAGAAAGCGTTTACCTTCAGAAGCGCAACCAAGGGGTGCCGCCCCACCCCTTAGCAACAACAAAAAAAAATACACTAGACCAAACGAGAAATTTTGAGATTTTCACCACCCAAACTACTTAGTTACCCTAACCCTATAAAACCCTACTCTAACCTAAGCTAACGGAACGCTTCGCGCGCCGAAAGTTTTACCCGTTTCTCACATTTTTTGGTGTTCGGGCTCCCTTAGGAAAAACCTGGCCGCGCCATTGTTTACCCTGCTCGGTCAAAGTGCTTTTTTAATTCAGAAAAGATTCAGATTTGCGAGAGAATCTTTGCTGGTTCGACGCAGGGGATCGCAAGACGTTCACTCAACACAACATTCGGCCAGTCGCATTCTCGCGACAGCGTCGCTCGACATGCTCCACACACGAGTGCACGACACACGCCGGGCGAGGCGGCTGCACGACACACGCCGGGGGGCGAGGCGGCTCAACCGCCGGGGCGAGGCGGCTGCACGACACGCCGGAGGGACGACACACGCCGGGCGAGGCGGCTGCACGACACACGCCGGGGGCGAAACGCCGGGCGAGGCGGCTGCACGACACACGCC
Organism: Ashinkailepas kermadecensis; assembly: GCA_034440615.1. Taxonomy (NCBI): domain Eukaryota; kingdom Metazoa; phylum Arthropoda; class Thecostraca; family Neolepadidae; genus Ashinkailepas; species Ashinkailepas kermadecensis. The sequence continues at coordinate 80,716 of JAOTOM010002825.1, read as the reverse complement.
GGGGCGAGGCGGCTGCACGACACGCCGGGGCAGGCGGCTGCACGACACGCCGGGCAGGCGGCTGCGCCGCGAGGCGGCTGCACGACACACGCCGGGGGCGAGGCGGCTGCACGACACACGCCGGGGGCGCAGCCGGGCGAGGCGGCTGCACGACACACGCCGGGGGGCGAGGCGGCTGCACGACACGCCGGGCGAGGCGGCTGCACGACACACGCCGGGCGAGGCGGCTGCACGACACACGCCGGGCGAGGCGGCTGCACGACACACGCCGGGCGAGGCGGCTGCACGACACACGCCGGGCGAGGCGGCTGCACGACACACGCCGGGCGAGGCGGCTGCACGACACACGCCGGGCGAGGCGGCTGCACGACACGCCGGGCGAGGCGGCTGCACGACACACGCCGGGCGAGGCGGCTGCACGACACACGCCGGGCGAGGCGGCTGCACGACACACGCCGGGCGAGGCGGCTGCACGACACACGCCGGGCGAGGCGGCTGCACGACACACGCCGGGGGGCGAGGCGGCTGCACGACACACGCCGGGCGAGGCGGCTGCACGACACACGCCGGGCGAGGCGGCTGCACGTGCCCAGATCGCGGAACGAAGTGAGCAGGAGCCGATTCTCCTGCAAGAGACCTGACCAATATGACCAACTGCCGACCCCACTGCCGGCTCGCCAGTCCGCAGCTGCACTGAAGCGCCATCTGCCTGACGGTGCTGTAGCCTCCACGTAGTGCGTGCGCGTGTGGGGCTACTCGTTTTGTATGCGTTTGGTGTGCTTTTTTGACGATCAAGTGTATGGTGGATTGCAATACTGTATGTCGATGTGCCCGTGTGTGGGTTCGGCTAGTAACTGGTACACGTTGGGAAATGGTACCCACTACTGAACGGTACGGTGGCGCCTGTCTGGAGTGAGACACGTGTCGGAGGCGGCTCAGCGGCTGGTGGGTATTCGGCGCAGGCGTGCCGAATGTGCCGCTGTCCGACAGTGTGTAATGCGGTTTCCTGTATGACTTAATAGTGTATGCATTGACATGTGTTGATTTTGGACGCGGCTTGAGTCGACCTCTGGTGTCCACAGTGGCGCACCACGAGTCGCATCGATCGCTGTCGCAGCTGACTCAGATGTCGGTGTGGTGTGGCGACTTGGCCGCCCTGCTGGAGCGAGCGGCCGCCGAGGCCACCCTCACTGACGACCTGCTGGCCCTGGCGCCCACAGTCTCCTACAGGTGATTCAGCCTGCATTCTTCCTTTTCTCTTCAAACCGAGGTGTCAGCCTGCGCCCATGGCCAGGTGGGGTTCGCTGAAAGCCCAGCCATTGTGAGCTGCATGTGCGACCATTCGCTGTTGCTGATGCCCGTTACCTCCCTGAATATTCACCGATGATCTGACTGTCATAAAGTCATAAAATATAGTTATAAAGTGTTAAGGCTTAATAAGAGCCACAGGGGCCCATCTGGGTTAAGCCTATCTGGAAAAGGTACTAGAAATGTACATACTCTCACCCCAATCAATCCCTTATCTCAAGTTCCTAGGAAGCTATATATCGCAGCCTATCTAGCACCAATTCACTTGCTATTGCATAACACACTCCCATTGTGCTACCATAGACAATCTCATCAGTATCACATCTCGAAGGAAGGTGCTGAATCCACTGCTAGGTACACCCTATATAAAGTTATAAAGCGTTTAGACTTAATAAGAGACTCACTTGCTATTGCATAACACACTCAACAATTACAAACTCCTCCCATCATACCCATTGTGCTACCATAGACAATCTCATCCATTTGTGCAGCCAATTTGTGAATGGGCTCATCGAGCTCTTGTGGTTAAAATTGAATCATGCTTGGTTACGTGACACGATTATACTTCTTTCTTTGCACTGTGACAATTTTATGGGATTAAAACAACATAAGATTGCATATTGAAGAGCATATTCGCAGAATATGTTCAGGCTGGATTATTAGCACTTCATAATTCCATGTGATGGCAGGTTCTGGCAGAAGATGAGTTTGAAATATGCTGAGCAACTGGAAAACTCCAAGGATGTGACGAAAGCGTCTTCTGTCCTGCTTGCTTGTCATAAGGTAAAATGGCAAGTTTCAGCTGGTTGAAGACACCGGTGTGTTATGTTTGATTGCTTAATGTGAAATTTTAACCGTGGCAGAATCACTGATTTTAGCATCGTTTCGTAACCTGATTGTGTGTTTTACTTTCGCTCTGTTTTTGGTGTCCATCTATGGGTTCCGGACGGTAAAAATAGCAGTAGTCTGTAATTTTTTCGACACAGAGCCCAACGTAAATTATGTTTTGATTTCACCACCTGTGAACAGCTTCCCTACAACGACCCTTTTCAATAAGGGAACTGTATGTAGGTATCTGCTCCCTGCAGAGCTCTGATGGGCCTGATGCAATGCATACCGAAAAAGTATATGTACCTGTACCGTATATGAATATGTATCTGTACCGGGAGGCGCTGTGTTCGGCAGGTGAAGGAGGCGATCTCGCTGCTGGTGCGTCACGGTCTGTACCGGGAGGTGCTGTGTTCGGCAGGTGAAGGAGGCGATCTCGCTGCTGGTGCGTCACGGTCTGTACCGGGAGGCGCTGTGTTCGAAGTGAAGGAGGCGATGTCGCTTCGACTACGGTTGTCCGCCCGATGATCCGGGCCACGGCGACATTGTACGACAGTGGGCCGAACAGCTGACTGCCGACGGCAACATGGAGCAGGCCGCCAAATGGTGAGCTCACCGCGCTGACTGCGGCAGCCAGATCCAGCAAATGGGGCTGCTAGACCCAGCAGGTGGGTAGGGTGTGGCTGTGGCGAACTGTCGTGGCTGCCAGACCCAGCAGATGGGTAGGGTGTGGCTGTGGCGAACTGTCGAGGCTGCCAGACCCAGCAGATGGGTGGGGTGTGGCTGTGGCGAACTGTCGAGGCTGCCAGACCCGGCAGGTGGTGGTGGGGGGGGGGCTGTGGCGAACTGTCGTGGCTGCCAGACCCAGCAGGTGGGTGGGGTGTGGCTATGGCGAACTGTCGTGGCTGCCACACCCAGCAGGTGCGGGGGGGGGATGGCTGTGGCGAACTGTCGAGGCTGCCAAACCCAGCAGGTGGGTGGGGTGTGGCTATGGCGAACTGTCGAGGTTGCCAGACCCAGCAGGTGGGGATGTGGCTGTGGCGAACTGTCGAGGCTGCCAGACCCAGCAGGTGGGTGGGGGGTGGCTGTGGCGAACTGTCGAGGCTGCCAAACCCAGCAGATGGGTGGGGTGTGGCTGTGGCGAACTGTCGAGGCTGCCAGACCCAGCAGATGGGTAGGGTGTGGCTGTGGCGAACTGTCGAGGCTGCCAGACCCAGCAGATGGGTGGGGTGTGGCTGTGGCGAACTGTCGAGGCTGCCAGACCCAGCAGATGGGTGGGGTGTGGCTGTGGCGAACTGTCGAGGCTATGGGCGCCAAATGACCATGTAGTCGGGCGCGCCCTTAAGCCCAAATAATCAAACTGTCGAGGCTGCCAAACCCAGCAGATGGGTGGGGTGTGGCTGTGGCGAACTGTCGAGGCTGCCAAACCCAGCAGGTGGGTGGGGTGTGGCTGTGGCGAACTGTCGAGGCTGCCAGACCCAGCAGATGGGTGGGGTGTGGCTGTGGCGAACTGTCGAGGCTGCCAAACCCAGCAGGTGGGTGGGGTGTGGCTGTGGCGAACTGTCGAGGCTGCCAGACCCAGCAGGTGGGGGGGGGGGGGGCTGTGGCGAACTGTCGAGGTTGCCAGACCCAGCAGATTGGAGGCTGTGGCGAACCGTTGAGGCTGCCAATCGTCGTTTTTAGTGCTAGCTGAATTCCGTGTTTATTAAAATTAATGTAACCTTGCATGGGAATCATTTTTAAACTAAAATGTATTTTGTGTTAAATCGTTATGTAACTTAGTTGATTTCTGTTTGACTCAGAATTTGAATTGTATTTAATGGGGTACCTCCATTACTTACAAGAGGGTGAAAATCATGGATGGGTTTGCTGTGGACATTCTAGCAATTGAAGACATTTAAAGATCGATGAGTACATCCACCATGAGGCCAGGAGGATCGGTTATTCCTCCCCACAACTACGTGTGATGTTCACTGATTCGCAATTAGCACTATCTGAAGGTGGATTGTAAGTGGACTTCTATCTCGCTCGCACCTGACTGCTTTCAGAGGCTATTTCCCTGCCCCCCCGATGAGGCACCACCTTTTCGTGGTGGGGGGGGATTGAGTGCCCCAAGGACCCGGATTCCCAGTCCATCGGTGAGCCGGCGAGGGGCCAGACTAGGAGTGCCTCACTCGTCCTTCCATCCCTACGCTCCCATTCCAATGCCCATCTCATCTCAACATCCATGTCCTTCGCCTGGCCCTGCAACACCAACTCTCCCTACAATGAGCAGGTAAGACAACTTCCCCGGTCCTGCCCACCAGCTCAGTTTTATCGGGGTTGTCGCGTCCCCTCGGCCCGCCCCCGGGGTTGACGGAGTCCTGGAGGTTGAGGTCCCCCGTCGCACGGTGTTAGTTGTGACGGGGGACCAACACGCCTCTGGTCCTAATATCCCGGAGGGGCGGGCGGGTCCGTAGGGCCCCATACGGGCCAAGCGACATGTCGCCTCAGGCCAAAGGTCTGGGCCCTGGCCCAGTGCCTGCCGGCCTGGCCGGCAGGGGTCAAGTGGTGGGCGGCGCTGGATCCCGGTCGGGGTGGTGAGTATCTCTCTCCCGGCCGGGCGAAGGCGCCGCCTGCCCCGTATAGCTCCTCGGGCGCCTGGCGTCCTCCCGTCCGCGGGGCCCAGGCGTCCCCCCCCGTTGGGCCCCTTTTGTGGTGGGGCGCCCGAGGAGTCGAAAACAAGCACACTCCATGGCATCTACTACACTAAAAAACACCCCTGGTTCCTCTCGTGAGGACCAGACCAACTCAGTCGCGACTGCAACACGCACGACTCACCCGGACAACGCATCTACAAGATATAGACACTTTGGACACTCGAGTCCTACCTCTACGCTAAGAATATCCACTCCGCGCATCTTGCTCTTCAAATCGACCGACCCAGATAAAAAACTGTCATCTCTCTCCCTTTCCAACGCAAACGAGGATGTGACCGCCTTGGAACTGTGACGCGCTGTGACAAATTACGGGATGAAGGAATCGAAGTAGAATTTCGCTACGAAGAGGACGCAAGGAGAGCCTTGGACATAGATAAATTCACCTATAGCATACGTACCCCAGATGGGCCTAGAGATATCGCCGTCCCAGTAACAGTCCAACCCCACAACACTAAGAACTTCTGCAAAGGGGTGATCAATTGCTACGATCTTATGGATGTCACAGAAGCAGAAATCGTTGACGGATTGGCGGAGTACGGTGTGCTGGAGGCGCAGAGAATGAAGATGCGAAGGGGAGGGGAACTTCGTGCAACAAACAACATCATTCTTACTTTTAACTCCACCGACCTGCCATCCACAGTGTCAGTGGGATATGTCCGAGTGAAGGTTAGAGTTTTTGTCCCCAACCCCATGAGGTGTTTCAGGTGCCAACGATATGGTCACACGACCCAGCATTGCCGTGGTCGCCCTGCGTGCGGCCGATGTGGATCGGCGGATCACACCCTCGACAGGTGTGAATCGGAAAATCTTTGGTGTGTGAACTGTGGGAGAGGACAAGTGCCTCACACAACATCTGACCGGTCTTGCTCAGCCTATCTTAAGGAGAAGGAGATATTGTCTTTGAAATGCACGAGAAATCTATCTTTTAGGCAAGCCCGTGAGGCTTACGAGGATAGCCATCTTAAGATTTCATACGCACAGAAAACACGTACTCCAACCAACATTGAACAACAGCAACCTACCAGCGCTGCGCAGCTGCTTGCCCAGCTTAGCGCCTTGCTGCGGTCTTTTGGTATACCTAGCACGCCCCCTTCTACTGTGGAGGAGACAGCCACGGTGCCACCCACATGTCCGCCGTGCAAGCCTGACCAGACCACAGAGACGCCACAGCCAGCACCTCACCGAGCATCCGCGGTGCCCTCGGAAGCGGCGGCGGTGGCACACGAGGAGAGCGGTAAGTGGACGTTGGTCCAACGATCCAAAAGATCCGCCAAGTCCCTAAACACCCCATCCACCAAATCCACTACTCCCATTCCCACGACAACCCATTCCACCCAAGCGTCCTCACAGTCCATGCCTCCTCCCCTCCTCCTCCCCTCCAACGCTCGGGAGTGCACCGTCACGGCGCATCCCCGTAACGCCTCCGTTTGCGGACAGAACACCGACCGTCGGTGCCCGCCAAGGAGCCCCAGCTCCGGGACGCACAAGCCGCAACGCATCGCCGAGTGCACGAGCAACAGAAATTCCCCATGTAACCGCTCCATCCTCACCGGCACCTGGAAGCTCGAACCTCTCCTTCCCCGACCACCTGAGACATCGCCCACAGCACCACCCATCCCACCACGTGTAGGTGATTCCCTGATAATTACATCTCCCGTCAGAGGCAGGAAGCGGGCTCCACCCTGGCAAACTTCTCCGACCGATGGAGGATGTCCCAGGGCGAGGTTACGGGCCCAATCAGGACCATCTATGCAGTAGTGACTACCCAGTCAGTCACTATCATCTTAACACGTTCTAGCTGACTTCTTCTTCAACGATTTTACAATGGAACTGCCGAGGCCTAAAAACCTCCGTTTCTGACCTTGTGACCGTTTTAAATCGACACAACCCGGTAGCCATTTGTCTCCAAGAAACTAAGCTGGCGCCAGGGGACAACGTGAGGCTGAAATACTATGCCGTGTTCCGCCACGACGTACCATCTGGAAATGTCTCCCACGGGGGCGTTTTACTCGCCGTCCACCATAGCGTACCAGCACGAGAGCTCGCTCTCCGAACCACTCTACAGGCAGTCGCAGCGGAGGTGACTTTCAACCACAGGCGTATAAGTTTGTGCTCCTGTACTTGCCCCCTGGCGTCGCTTTCCCCACTGCTGACTTCAAGCGGTTGCTGACTGAACTTCCCCCACCAGCACTTCTTCTCGGTGATTTCAACGCCCACCACACTACGTGGGGATGCATAGACGTCAACACACGCGGTCGAATCCTCGAAGACTTAATCCTACAAGGATCACTCTGCCTCTTAAATTCAGGTGCACACACCCATCTTACTATGCCATCTGGCCGAACGTCAACATTGGATTTGAGCTTGGCCAGCCCTCAACTAACACAGGAATTTGAATGGTCAGTCGATGACGACTGCCACGGAAGCGACCACTTTCCGGTATGGCTAACCTTTCGAAGAAGCGCAGTGTTAGGCACGCGGCCGCCGCGTTGGAATCTTAAGAAAGCAGACTGGACTCGATTTGAATCAGATATACATGCTGTTCTTACTCGTGACACTGAAAACCATTGCACCCACATCGACGATTTTACAACACGACTCCTCCAGTGCGCCCATATATGCATCCCACGCACTTCTGGCACCCCGCGCCGCACCCCGGTCCCCTGGTGGACTGACGAGTGTGCGACGGCTATCCGCGCGCGAAAGAGGGCCCTCAAGCTCTTCAGAAAACATAGCACTACCGCGAACATGATAGCATTCAAACAGGCCAGAGCTATCGCTAGGCGCACGATAAGGGCAGCAAAGAGAATCTCCTGGAGAGAGTATGTAGGTGGAATGAACCGTTTTACCCCCACTTCACAGGTGTGGGCCCGAATAAAACGTATATCGGGTCAGCTTTCCTCCAGTCCACTACCTGTGTTGCAAATTCAAGGTAGAACCATTGCTCACCCACTTGACGTGGCCAACGAGATCGCCAATGCCCTAGCGGAGCGGAGTCGAGATAGCAAGGCCAACCCTAGATTTCTGCAACATAAACGTAGATGCGAGGCAAGCCCTATCGACTTTTCCACCACCATACAACACCCTTATAACCAACCATTTACTTTGACGGAACTGAAACACGCAACTAACACGCTCAGATGTGTCTCTGAGGGACCGGACGCCATACACAACGACATGCTGAAGCATCTTCCTCCAAGTGCTATTGATGTACTCCTGACTGCCTATAATGATATATGGGAGAAAGGAAGCTTCCCGTGCACTTGGCGCGAGGCCACAGTAATCCCGATTTTGAAGCCGGGGAAAAGTGGTCTGGAAGCACTCCACTACAGACCCATTTCGTTGACATCGTCGCTTTGTAAGTTGATGGAAAAAATGGTTAATATGCGTCTAACATGGTTTTTAGAGCAACAGGACTTCTTCTCAAATGCCCAGTGTGGCTTCCGGAAGAACCGATCCACGGTGGACCATGTTTTAGCTTTGGACACCGCCGTCCGTGCTGGTTTCAAGGATCACAAGCACGTAGGTGCAGTGTTTTTCGACGTGGAGGCCGCCTATGACACTGCCTGGCGCCACGGGATTTTGATGAAGTTGTGGAACTGTGGTGTTAGAGGATCCATGGGAGTCTTCATCAAAAACTTTTTAGCTAATCGGTGCTTCCGCGTCCGACTCGGTAATCAGTTGTCAGAAAAATGCGTGCCTACGAACGGAGTTCCACAAGGAAGTGTGCTCAGTGTGTCCCTGTTTGGAGTGCTGATCAACGATATTGGAAAGAGACTACCAGAAAACATTGGACGCTCACTTTTCGTGGATGACCTCGCAATTTGGCTCTCTGCTTCTCGTACACCATCTTTGAACCGGCAGTTACAGCTGGCCATACATCACCTTGAAGATTGGAGCTACCGAAACGGGCTTCGATTTTCCGCAGAAAAAACAGTCGCTGTACACTTTTCTCGCCGACGATCGTGCTACTCTGAACTGTCACTTCAACTATATGGAAAGCCAATCCCGCTGCGACCTTCCGCCAAGTTTCTTGGCGTCTCTCTCGACAGCCGGTTGACATACGGTGACCACCTTAAATCTCTGCGCCAGCGTTGTTCCAAAGCTCTTAATATCATGAAATGTGTGGCACGAACAACATACGGAGCAGACCGTGCAACACTTTTACAGATGTACCGACAGCTCATCCGTTCTAAGCTTGACTATTGTTGTTTTGTGTATGATGGCGCCAGCACCCCCAGAAAACGCGTACTTGATACGGTCCACAATACAGCCTTACGCATTGCAACCGGCGCATTCAGAACTTCGCCAATAGCAAGCCTCCAAGTGGAAGCTCACGAGCCGCACCTGGCATTGAGACGTGGTAAGCTTGGCCTTCGCTATGCGTGCAAACTGAGGCAATACCCTCTACACCCAACGTATGACGCGGTATTTTCTCGCCATCTATTGGCACTGTTCCACGGAGGACGGAAGGCAATATCTGAACCCTTCTGTGTGAGAATGCAAAAAGAAATCCGCACAAGTGGTATCCGTATACGTGGAATTCGTATTGCTGACCGATCGCAGATACCACCATGGGAATTAGCGTCGCCAGAAATAGACCTGGCCCTCTCTTCGTCCAAAAAGGGTGATGTCCCCACCGAACTTTTCAGAATGAATGCACTGGAGCGCATAGCCACGTACGACGGACGCACCCTGATATATACCGATGGCTCGAAAGGGAAGCAAGGGGTCGGATGCGCGTTCGTCACCGGATCCGTCACGAGGTCCTTCTCGCTTCCGTCAAACGCATCCGTTTATACATCGGAACTGGTTGCGATCCTCAAAGCGCTGTGCTTCATTGAAGTCAGTGAGTACTGCTCATGTGTTGTCCTGTCCGACTCTTTGAGCAGCCTATCGGCACTGGAAAGTTTCAACCCACAGGACGCTCTTTTGCAGGACATCTTACATCGGCTCACCCTACTGAAACGAGAAGGGAGATTCGTTTCCTTCTGCTGGATCCCAAGCCACGTTGGCATTAGGGGAAATGAACTCGCCGACGCAGCAGCGAAACGAGCGGCACAGAAACCATGCACTCGCACCCTCCCTCTCCCTGCACGGGATTTCTACCCATTGATCTCAGAATACATGCATGAGAAATGGCAAAGCAGCTGGGACGCCATAGGTACTAACAAACTCCAAGAAATCAAACCACGAGTAGGATACTGGCCCTCGTCTTCCAGGAAAATACGAGCGGAGGAGGTGGCGTTGGCACGACTCCGAATCGGACATACATACACCACACACTGCCACCTCCTCATAAATGAAAGCAAGCCAGTTTGCCCACGATGCAATTCTCCACTAACGGTACGTCACATTCTCACATGTCGGCACTACGAACAGGAGAGAGCCCAGTACCTCGGAACCAGCAGGACATTCCCCAGTCTCCTTCGAGACGACTCGGACTGCTTGGGAAAGGTGTGTCAATACTTCAGAAAAATTGGATTTTTGATAATATATTCAGGTCAGTAAAAACTAGTCACCCAACCCATAATACTAAGATACGGCTCTGACTAAGTAGTTCCCTGTTCTGTTATGGGCGCTAAATGACCTACCATGGTCGATGTGCCCTAAAACCCAAATCACTCACACACAGGCTATTTCCCTGAGGTCATTTTGCAACAGCATATTTTTTTTTTTTTTTTTTTTTTTTATTCCACTTTATTAAATTTTTTTTTTTTTTTTTTTTTTTTTTTTTTTTTTGGTTTTTTTTTGGTTGTTTTTTTTTTTTTTTTTTTTTTTTTTTTTTTTTTTTTTTTTTTTGGGGGTTTTTTATTTTTTTTGGGCTTTTTTTTTTTTTTTTTTTTTTTTGGTGGCCGGGGGTTTTTTGTTTAAGGGGAAAGGGTGTTTTAATTTTTTTTTTTTGTGTGTTTCTTTCCAACAAAAAAAAAATATTTCTGGACACCCCAGACCATTTTCATAACTGGATTTTATGTCAGCCTTGTTGACAATAATCTTTTTGTGGAGAGGAAATTTGGCGTTGTTTAACAAGGTGCCAGCGCATGGCCTATCCTTTTCGGAAAGCACCCAGGGTTGCGGTTCGAACAATTTCATTGCGGTTCGAACACGCAGGAAGTTTCCCACACCGCCTCTCAACGACCACCACGCGCTCGTAGCATGCAGTGCATGGGGGTGGCGAGGGGTGTCATGCAATACTGTGCTGGGGAAATTAACGTCTTGCAAGTGCAATAAGTTCATCTACGTCCGATGCGACCATTGGGCAACGATTTTCTTGTGGTTGTTTTTTTTTGTGGGGGGGGGGGGGGCTCTGTTAGCTTGCAAGTAGGCTCGTTGTTTTCCGACAACAGATTGAGGTAATCTTTTTCAGTGTCAATGCAGCTCGGCCTTTGGACTGTGTCTGTTTTACATCTATGGGTGGATCCCAAATTCGTCCATATTCAGCAACCCTGTGTAGATTGTGTTTGGTTCGAATACCACGGCCGGTAAGCCGAGTCAGCTGTGGTTGTGTGTGTTGCTCTCCCCCCGCTTGGAGAGGGCAGTTCGTGTCGGGCGTCACCACGGATCGCTGAGCGGATAGGCTGGGGCGGCTGGGTCACCGCAACCGTCACTGCTATCGCAGCAGCCCCGCCGGTGGTGTGTCACAAAAGTGATGCAGATTATGAACCTCTTATGACCGAGCGATATGTGACCGATGGCATCTGCCTGTTACCTACAACCCTGTACAGACGCCTTTGACTTTTGACCGGGCGATATGTGACCGATGGCATCTGCCTGTTACCTACAACCCTGTATCGGCAGCTGCCCTTGACTGTATCACCCACCAACTCGGGCTGAGTAAGCTGTGGCCCGGTGCCGGCAGCTGTCTCTGGCTGGGTGACCTACGACCCGATACCGACAGCTACCTCTAGCAGGGTGACCGATGACCCTTGCCTGTGCTACATATGACTCGGTGCCGAGAGCCGCCTTTAGCTGTAATACCCTGACCTCTGGCTGTGTTACCCACGACTCTGTACCGGCAGCTACATCTGGCTGCGCGACCAATGACCTTTAGATGAATAACCCGATACCAACAGCTATCTTTGGCTGGGTAGGCAATGACATCTGACTGGGTGATCCAGAGAAAGTGCGTCCAAATTGAAATGTTTGGGTGGAAAGTAACACCAAGGAGGAAAAATATTTCCATCATGTTAGTATCTATTTGTATTTGCATCCTTCACTGTGACTGTGACCCATGACCCTGTACCGGCAGCTACCTGAGGTTGGGTGACCCATGACCCTGTATCGGCAGCTACTTGAGGTTGGGTGACATGGGGCGTCGGTAGCTCAGTGGTTAAGCTGAGCGTCTGGCACGCCAGAGGTACGGGGTTCGATTCCCCGCGATGCCCGCGCTTCCTGCCAGGGTGAGAGACAGGCGACGCCATGTAGCCTCAGCTGCTGAGTGCGCCGTAAAGCCACAATCCAATCCGAGGTTGGGTGACCCATGGCCCTATACCGGCAGCTACCTGAGGTTGGGTGACACATGACCCTGTACCGGCAGCTACCTGAGGTTGGGTGACCCCTGACCCTGTACCGGCATCTGCCTGAGGTTGGGTGACCCCTGACCCTGTACCGACAGCTACCTGAGGCTGGGTGACCCAGCAGCGGCGGCCGGTGTCCTGTCGCGCCGCTCCGACCCTGACTCGCTGCGGCTGGCCTCACGGCTGTGGACGTCTGCCGGCGACCTGACCCAGGCCCGTGCACTGTCGCTGCTCTGCCTGCACACCAGCTGCCTGCGCTCCGAGTGGGCGGCCGGCCTGAGGGCGGCGCGCGAGACCTCCATACTGAGGGTGAGTGGCTGGCGGTCGGTTGGGTCTCCGGTCGTCTGCGTGATGGTTGCTTTGCAGTCCCCATGAGCCGTATGTATGCAAGTGGTATCGATATTTAATGCCATCTCTCGGCTGTTGTGGTGAGATGAAAATGCCGAGTTCTGTGCTGTTATAGCCCTAATGATGTCATGCAATTGGGAACGGGGCAGAGGCGCAGCCAAGGGGGCGGGTGCTTTTCCTTCTTTAGCAGCCAAAAATACACAACAATAAATATGATATTTTCACTACAGCAAGCATAAATTTGCCGTGCGTTTCACCTGTCGAAAGTGGTCTCTATTTCATGACATTTTTTTCGTCGACACCCCTTAAAAACCTAGATGTGCCCCTGGAACTTTCCAAGTACCTTGGTAGTGGGTTGGCCCACCTGTGTTGGCCTGTCGTACAGCGGCTGCGGTAGGGTGGTGTCCAACTGTCTGTTGTCATGGCGATATGGAGCAGCGGCGTCACGTGACTGTTGTGGCCAGGCTGCGGGTCACCTGTGTGTCGCTCACCGGGAGCTGGCCACTGCCGTGGAAGAGGTCCGTCCGCACCTCTACACCTGGGCCGTTCGTCTGCTGCGCCAGCTGCAGTCCCGACTGTCTGCAGACGAGATCCGGGGAGAGGGTCCCTCTGGAGAGGTCCCGTCAGCACACGCTGCAGAGGGTGTCCCTGAGGAGAAGATCTCTGGAGGCATCCCGTCAGCAGGTTCTGCGGAGGACGTCCCTGGAGAGGAGGTCCCTGAAGGGAACCCGACAGCAGATTCTGCAGAGGTCCCTGCAGATGAGATCCCTGCAGAGATCCCTGCGGAGATCCCTGCAGAGGTCTCTGCAAAGGAGATCCCCGCAGATATATTTGCAGAAAGTATCTCTGAAGTGGAGGTTCCTGTAGAGAAGGTTACTGGGAAGGCGGTTCCCGAGGGTGAGGTACCTGGAGAGGAGGTTCTTGGAGAGGCGGTCACAGAAGAAAAGACTCCTGGAGAGGTCTTAGCAGAGGTCCCACCAGCAGGTGGATCTGAAGAGCAAGTCCCAGTCTTGGGAATTCTAGAAAATGAGGTCTCACCCGCGAAAGCCACCAAGGTACCAGGCTCCAGTAAGATCTTAGCTGTTGATGTTATCAAAGATAGCGTTTCATCTACGAAGAACACTAGAGATCAGGTTTGTGAAGTCGAAGTCACAACATCGGTCTCTAAACATAAGCTTTCGTCGTCGAGGTTATCCAAGACCGAGCGCGAAGCAGCAGAAATCTTGGGCGAGAAGGTTACTGCAGAAGAAGTGCCGACGACGAAGGTTCCTGGAGACAGGACTGCAGCAGGAGAGGCCTGTGAAAGCGGCGTGCTGGGAAGCGAGCTCCCTGACGACGAGTTCCCAGGGGCGGGGCAGTCGTCAGCGGATGTCAAGTGTGCAGGATCGGCGGACACGACACCTCGGGCGGACGCGACACCCCGGGCGGGTACTGCGGGCCGGCTTGAGGCACCAGCGCACCGGGACGCCGAGTCGCGCGCGCCGTCTTCAGACGGGCATGGTGCCGCTGCTCCTGCTGGCCGGGAGGTAACCAGTGCCGTGCCCGCGGCGGGTGCGGTGTCACTGCTGACGCGCGTGCGGCAGGCGTGGCGCGCCGCCGACCTGTCCACGCCAGACGAACTGGAGTCGAGTCTGCAGGAGGTGCGCTACCTCACCAAGCCGTCTACTGCCAGACAGGTGGGTACGGCCGACACGGCTGTGGCTCTACCGTCAAGTGTTGCGCTGCTCTGCAGGGTAATACTGCAAGGTCGTGTAATGTCGTCCGTGTTCCTGTGATGCTTTTCATTGGGTGTGCAGGTGCATGGGGTAGAGGTAAGGGCAGGGATAATCGAAATCCTTTTAAGAAGGGTCGACATCCAATCCACGGTCTACCCCGAAATGAATTCAATCCTATCCCCAATCCTATTCCAATTGTCAATTATCACAATCCAATCCGCAATCCTTCGACCTCTTCCTGTGTACCAGCTGGCATAGCTGTATAGCTGCTCATAAGAGTGTTTGTCCCGCTCGCCTCCTCAGGCGACTGTCTCATTGACTGACCTTCGGCTGACAGTCTCAGTGCAGCCGCTTCACCATTGACTTCCTTAGCTCCTTCATTCTCTTTCACCCCTGCAGGCTGTCGGCTTCACCATTGATTGTCTTAGCTCTCTGTGACGAAAACAGCTGCTGCTTGACATATTTTTGTGACCGCAACATGATCGTAGCAGTCGAGTCGCCATGAAGCCCAACCGACTAACTAACGAACTTCACACATTTCTGCACCGCTGATGATAATGTAAAGAAGTCCGCATTGTTCCGGGTGTTGCGCTGACATCGGCCAAGACACGTACAGCTATAGTTTGGCAAGACGCTCGTGGGACACAGACGCAGCATTCCGGGCACACCACCACCCTTAACATCAGCCATCATTTCAACAATATTAAAAACAGGCAGGAGTTACGTATCAAAACTAACCTCTATGACGGCTGAGCTGTGTGACGTCATGCCACTGTCCGTCAGCTGTGGCTCTGCCTCTCGGCTGAGCTGTGTGACGTCATGATACTGTCCGTCAGCTGTGGCTCTACCTCTCGGCTGAGCTGTGTGACGTCATGCCACTGTCCGTCAGCTGTGGCTCTGCCTCTCGGCTGAGCTGTGTGACGTCATGACACTGTCATGGTCAACGTCAGCTGTGGCTCTACCTCTCGGCTGAGCTGTGTGACGTCATGACACTGTCCGTCAGCTGTGGCTCTGCCTCTCGGCTGAGCTGTGTGACGTCATGCCACTGTCCGTCAGCTGTGGCTCTGCCTCTCGGCTGAGCTGTGTGACGTCATGCCACTGTCCGTCAGCTGTGGCTCTGCCTCTCGGCTGAGCTGTGTGACGTCATGCCACTGTCCGTCAGCTGTGGCTCTGCCTCTCGGCTGAGCTGTGTGACGTCATGCCACTGTCCGTCAGCTGTGGCTCTGCCTCTCGGCTGAGCTGTGTGACGTCATGATACTGTCCGTCAGCTGTGACTCCTCCTATCGGCTGAGCTGTGTGACGTCATGACACTGTCCGTCAGCTGTGGCTCTACCTCTCGGCTGAGCTGTGTGACGTCATGACACTGTCCGTCAGCTGTGGCTCTGCCTCTCGGCTGAGCTGTGTGACGTCATGACACTGTCCGTCAGCTGTGGCTCTACCTATCGGCTGAGCTGTGTGACGTCATGCCACTGTCCGTCAGCTGTGGCTCTACCTCTCGGCTGAGCTGTGCGCGGCGGCGCTGGCGGAGGGTGACGCTGCCGACGAGAGACTCCTGGAGATGTTGGCCGTGTGTCGGGAGTCGGTGCCGTCGCAGCTCCCGCCGCTGTGCTGTCTACTCGTTCCGACCGTGCGAGGTCAGTGACCCGCGCGAATGATCAAAACTGGTCGAAGCGCCCTAAAGCTCCCAGGTCAGTGACCCGAATGTACATCGCTGCACGTGCCTTTGTTGGTGGCTGGTAGGACCGGGAACGACACATGTCTTAACTTTATACACCGAAATCGTACACAGTTTCGGATTCGAAGAATAACTAACACTGTTTTTTTTGTTGCACATGTTTGGTAAGATTTGAAACCTACCAGCTGGTAAGTATTTGATAAATATTTGCAAAAATGTGTATGTTGATCAACAAGGCAATCACCTGAACCCTTACGATGTGGGGGATAATTTGACCAATGTGTTCCTAAGCTGCTTAGAATGCCGCTGCGAAATTTGGCATGCATTTCTACAATCAAAGAGCTCGCCTTGCGTCGGAAAATTATTTACAGTATTACAGTATGCTAAAATAACTGAGCTCGGCCAGGTTAAGGTCAGGTTACGCTCTTGGCTCAATTGGGTTTTAGCTGTCTATTTGTCTATTTCATGAGATCACCGTACAGGATTTCGTCCGATTTCAAGGATGAGTGTATGCATATGACCAAAGAAGGAACTAAAACGTTGGCCCCTGTTCGGGTTAATAGGCCAAATTGAGATATAGGATGAAATGTTTTGTGGACAGTTTTTCTCTAATTCATATATGTGAACAACTGAGCTCAATAATAGCAAATATTGTCCTGTAATGGTAATCGTAGGTTCCAGTCAGTATCAGATCAGGTCACGGGCACGACCTGGAAGTTGCAAGAGTACACGTATCGCGGATGTTCTGAAAGTCAAAATAGGGACTACTACGAAGTAGCAATGGTTCGGTCAGGGTTTGTAGCAATGTTCGGTCAGGGTTGGTAGCAATGATTCGGCCAGGATTGGTGGCAATAGGTCAGTTAGGATTGGTAGCAATAGTTCGGTCAGGGTTAGTAGCCATGGTTCGGTCAGGATAGGTAGCAATGGTTCTGTCAGGGTTGGTAGCAATGGCTCAGTCAGAGTTGGTAGCAATAATTCGGTCAGAGTTAGTAGCGATGGTTCGGTCATGGTTGGTAGCAGTGGTTCAGTCAGGGTTGGTAGCAATGGTTCGGTCAGGGTTAGTAGCAATGGATCGGTCAAGGTTGGAAATAGGTTTTTTTTGCGTGACGATTTTGTAGCCAACGAGAGTAGGGTATTTTTAAAGGAGAATATTTGTATCATCCTACAACAAAGACATAGTTTGGCGTTGGGGTCACTGATTACCTTTTTTCATGAGCTCGTTTAAAAAATCGCCAAGTTAAACGTGTCATCACACATATACTCGCATTTGACCTTGAACTGGTCGTTAACCTTGACCTTGGTACGTGTCTTGGTGCTTAGCGAATTATTTAATTTCATCATTGATATTGAAGCACATTTGTTTGTCACATATGTTTCACGATCAGGGTATGAAAACCACGCCGGCAGCCCCGTGACTGCACCCCGACATTAACCTATTTAACCTTCTGGTACACCTCTTCCAGGTCAACCAAAGCACGTACACAAAAATGTTCCAAGGGCATATGAAAGCTCTAGAGTAGAACTAGGTCATGGCGTTCCCCACATCTTTATATTTAGCATGCGACACAAGTTCGGTGGGTGAGATCCATTCCGGGACTGCGAGAGGGCAGGAAATTCTATTGCACAGCGATAGCTCAGTAAAGCGAAGAAGTCTCCATTTTGGTTCGATTTGTTGTCAGTTTTAGCGGGCTTTTGTCTGCTCGATCGATTAAAGGTGTTTACGTCTCCCATCCCAGGGAATGGGGAAGCCCAAGCTAGTTCTAGCCAGCCTTGCGTTAGTCATACTCGTAATCTTCCCTTTCGAAGCATGGTGTTCTTTATGTCATGATATCACAGTGCCTCGCCGCTTAAAATGTCTCAGAATCCACTGTTTGACCTTCAAAGTGGACTGCGACTATTTGAATTGCTTGATCGTATGGGCTGCTACAATTTCGAGTTTTTGGCCCAATTCTACATTAAGACGTGAGCTAGAGATTGCCACGATGCATCGTGTAAGATTGCGCACGCATCAATAGCCAGGTGTAGTTTCTAACAATGGCTCCGACCAAATATTCTATCGCTTAAGTTATTTGAAGCCCAACACTACGTACATTACTGTGCCAGGCTCTGAGCGGTTGGTGAGAGGATGTCTGCCAATGACGCATGTGTCGGTGCCGCAGTTGGCGCGTGCCAGATCGGTGACGATATCGTCCTGTCGGCCATACTGGTGGTCCTGCACCAGACACTCCTGACAACCGGTGCGGCCTCAGCCAACGACACGCGCGGCCCGACATCTGCCAACGATGCAGCGCAATTGCAGTGTGCTAGCGAGTCGGGAGGTGGCAGCAGTGAGGAGGTGGCGATTTTGGCGCCTGCAGCTGAGTTGAAAGAGTCCGTTAGCCTCTGGAGGTCGCTGTGGGCTGGCAAAAAGTCTGAGGAAGAGGAGCACATGTTGTCGGAGATCATGGAGCGTCTCGACGTGGCGTCGTGACCTCTATTGTCGGTGTCGTGACCTGCTGTCATGGTCTGGGCGTCCCGAATGTTTGCTTCTAGTGAGTACATCAATGGTGCTTTCGTTTCCAGCAGGTATTTTGTTTTCCCAGTCAGCCGTTCGGTTGCACCACGTCGCATAGCCCAGGCCAGTGCTGTGTCGGTGGGATTGTGACACGAATACATCTGTTCGTGGTAGAATGCCAGCGATGTGTGATGGCTGCCCTTCGTCGGTCACCGACTGGACCAACGGAACCTGCTGCTTACCGTCGGAGACGCGTCTTCTGGTGGCAGGCTGACTGCGAACAAGCGGGTAGTTCTCTCACACACCAACACGCCGAGCAACACACCGCTGAACTGGTCCGGTTCAGCTTCGCAGCAGGCTTGTGTAGATGTTGCGTTTCGAGCAGATACTGGCTGGGCGCAAAATGACCTCAGTAGTCGAGGCGCCCTAAAACCCAAATAACTAACTGAGCAGATACAGGCGTCCTGTTTTGAAGTGCTGAACGCGTTTGGTCCGCGTCGTGGGGGTGGCGTGACCAGGGATTAAAAAATAGGCTTTTCCTGGATGTTTAGCGCTCATAATATTATCCTCTCATGACAATTATCCTCTCATTTTTTTCTCAATTTGGGGTTGAATGTTGCTGTTTGACAATAACCTGCTCTGTGATGAAGTGCTCAAGATTCACTGGGAAGTGCAAACCGTGATTCTGAGTCGCAGTTTATTTGACAAATATCTTCTCCGTATTCTATTATCAACATGTTTTCCTCTCTACATCCAGTATTACGAAGCAGAAATCCAACACCGAGCAGGCCAGTACCGGTGCTGCATTGAACATTGAGCCAGTATGGTGTATGCTGGACAAATGTGATCCGCCCCAGGAGAGGTAGGACAGGCACCGGTGCTCGCCGGACCCTCGCCGGTACAGCAGACAGACGCCAGAGTTTCGATGTAGGGGCCGCTCTGTTGCCGTGGTCGATCGCAAGGGTGAATAATGGATTCAGGGCATGGGTTTATCGTCCAGTCTTTCGGACAGCGGCACGGGAAGCAGGACGAAGACCCGTCCTGAGGCGAGTATGTTTGCCAAGCCGAGGGAAAGATAGAATCAGGCGGGGCTGAATGTGAAGTCTTCGTTGCAGTGACGAGAGGGGGCTCGTTGGGTGTATGCCGCACATTCGGGGACACCAGGCACATGTTAAGTTCAGGGACAAGGGTGCACGGCGACTTCAGGACAGGAAGCACGCGACAGGTCCGTGAACAGGGCACGGCTTCAGAGACACGGGTACACAGCAGGTACAGGCACAATGGTGCCGGCAGGCTCTCGACTGTGGGGCGACAGTGGCCCATCCGACCAGGCAGCAGCAACCGGTGACTCGATGTATTTCCCCGGCACGGCAGTGGCTCCGTGTGAGGTGTCGGACCCCGGGTAACAGCAACCGGTGACTCGATGTATTTCCCCGGGACGGCAGTGGCTCCGTGTGAGGTGTCGGACCCCGGGTAACAGCAACCGGTGACTCGATGTATTTCCCCGGGACGGCAGTGGCTCCGTGTGAGGTGTCGGACCCCGGGTAACAGCAACCGGTGACTCGATGTATTTCCCCGGGACGGCAGTGGCTCCGTGTGAGGTGTCGGACCCCGGGTAACAGCAACCGGTGACTCGATGTATTTCCCCGGGACGGCAGTGGCTCCGTGTGAGGTGTAGACGGAAGCAGCAACCGGTGACTCGATGTATTTCCCCGGCACGGCAGTGGCTCCGTGTGAGGTGTCGGACCCCGGGTAACAGCAACCGGTGACTCGATGTTTTCCCGACAGCAGTGGTCCGTGTGAGTGTCGGACCCCGGGTAACAGCAACCGGTGACTCGATATATTTTCCCGGGACGGCAGTGGCTCCGTGTGAGGTGTCGGACCCCGGGTAACAGCAACCGGTGACTCGATGTATTTTCCCGGGACGGCAGTGGCTCCGTGTGAGGTGTCGGACCCCGGGAAACAGCAACCGGTGACTCGATGTATTTTCCCGGGACGGCAGTGGCTCCGTGTGAGGTGTCGGACCCCGGGTAACAGCAACCGGTGACTGGATGTATTTCCCCGGGACGGCAGTGGCTCCGTGTGAGGTGTCCCCGGGGACAGAGCCGGTGACTCGATGTATTTCCCCGGGACGGCAGTGGCTCCGTGTGAGGTGTCAGACCCCGGGTAACAGTAGCCGGTGACTCGATGTATTTCCCCGGGACGGCAGTGGCTCCGTGTGAGGTGTCGGACCCCGGGTAACAGCAACCGGTGACTCGATGTATTT
The DNA here is from genome assembly GCA_034440615.1 of Ashinkailepas kermadecensis. Taxonomy (NCBI): domain Eukaryota; kingdom Metazoa; phylum Arthropoda; class Thecostraca; family Neolepadidae; genus Ashinkailepas; species Ashinkailepas kermadecensis. The sequence continues at coordinate 59,866 of JAOTOM010002825.1, read as the reverse complement.
CCCCGGGACGGCAGTGGCTCCGTGTGAGGTGTCGGACCCGGGTAACAGCAGCCGGTGACTCGATGTATTTTCCCCGGGACGGCAGTGGCTCCGTGTGAGGTGTCGGACCCCGGGTAACAGCAACCGGTGACTCGATGTATTTCCCCGGGAGTGGCTCCGTGTGAGGTGTCGGACCCTAACAGCAACCGGTGACTCGATGTATTTCCGACGGCAGTGGCTCCGTGTGAGGTGTCGGACCCCGGGTAACAGCAACCGGTGACTCGATGTATTTCCCCGGGACGGCAGTGGCTCCGTGTGAGGTGTCGGACCCCGGGCAACAGCAACCGGTGACTCGATGTATTTCCCCGGGACGGCAGTGGCTCCGTGTGAGGTGTCGGACCCCGGGTAACAGCAACCGGTGACTCGATGTATTTCCCCGGGACGGCAGTGGCTCCGTGTGAGGTGTCGGACCCCGGGTAACAGCAACCGGTGACTCGATGTATTTCCCCGGGACGGCAGTGGCTCCGTGTGAGGTGTCGGACCCCGGGCAACAGCAACCGGTGACTCGATGTATTTCCCCGGGACGGCAGTGGCTCCGTGTGAGGTGTCCGACCCCGGGTAACAGTAACCGGTGACTCGATGTATTTCCCCGGGACGGCAGTGGCTCCGTGTGAGGTGTCGGACCCCGGGCAACAGCAACCGGTGACTCGATGTATTTCCCCGGGACGGCAGTGGCTCCGTGTGAGGTGTCGGACCCCGGGTAACAGCAACCGGTGACTCGATGTACGGCTGCGGCGACTCTGGCCGACGGTCCAAGGTCCTCCAGCGGCTATAGGTCCTAGTAGGCGCAGGAGCCTTTCCTAGTGATCCAGGACGTCCTCTGCCGGACCGGAGGTCCTCTTTGAACGGTTTGTGTCCCTCCATCAAGCCGGCGGCCCTTGTATGGCTTCGGCCCCGTTCGTCGGCTCAAGGGCCCTTTCTGACGAGCCGAGGTCCTCTCCGGTAACTAGGGCCCCTCCGTCGTCTCATGGGTCCTCTTTGATGACCCAGGGCCTTTTCCGGAAAGCTGCGGTTCCATTTGAGAAATGTTGGTACCTCTCCATCAGATCAGGGCCCTTTCGTCGGCTTGGTCCCCACCGTCAGTTCAGGGCCCTTCATATTGATTCGGGGTCTTCTTCATCAACCCGGTGCCCTTCCAACGATCCGTGGCCTCCTCCATTGACCCAGAAGCCCTTCATGTTGGCCCAGTCCAGGACCCTAAATATCTTCCCGAGGGCACTCTTCATCGGCCCGGGGCCCTTTCCGTCAGCCCGGACCCCTTTCGTCGGTTCAGGGGCCCTTAACATCGGCCTAGGGGGCCCCTCGAGGCAGGGCCCCTTCGGACCTACCAGGGGGGGGGGGAGCGGCAGTCACGTCTCCCCTTGGATATGCCATTGTCCCTAATGGATGAACAAGGTCTCCTGAGAGCCAAAAAGATTCCGTGGACTGCCGATTACTGTGAGGAACAGTGGCGCAGCCAATGGGGACCCGGAGGCCCGGCCCCCTTAGGAACCAAAAATGCACCAGACCAAACGGATCGGCACCACGCAAGACCACAAATTTTCGGGACGCCTCGCGCGCCAAAAGTTTTCTTTGTTTTATCACATTTTTCTTGGGGGGGGGGCTGAAGAAAGTCCTAGCTGCGCCCCTGGTGAGGAATACCGAGGGCCAGCTTCAGAGCATAGAATGTACTTGAAACCAAAAAAGCTGTCGATAACTGGGAAGGGCCCTAGCATCTTAAGAGGGCCCCCGACGGCTAACAGAGCCCCTTCAGAACTAAGGAGAGCCCCTGAGGCCAATGATGGTTGTGAGGAATACTGAGGGCCCATCTTAGAGCGAGAAAGCCCTTGAAGCTAGAAAGACTGCCAAGGACTGAGAAGGGTCCCTAACAACTGGAAAGGGCCCCTGACGATTGAAAGAGGTCACTGAGCGCTGGAGAGGACTGGACTAGACTGGGATGCCCAAGAGGCTTGCAAGGGGTCCTGATGAGAACAGGACCCCCTGAGATCTACAGAGAGCCCTAAGGGACCGATTGTTGTAAGGAATACTGAGGGCCCGTTTCAGAGCTAGAATGTCCTTGATAGCCCCAAAGGCTGTCGAGTACTGAGAAGGGTCCTTGAAAGCCAGAGTTGTGTTGTCGGCAGGTAAACGGCTTGTTTTTCTGGTCATTATCGGACTGTTTGAACTTGTTTGTAGGTACTGCACTAGCCACTCCAGCTCCCAGCCGTACTGTTTTTTTTTGTGTTTTTTTAAGAATCTAAAGTACGGAGTTTCCTGGTACTTTGAGTTTGCTCAAAGCTCCTGGTTGCGGCATTCGACGTGCAACTCGAGATCGGTGACATCAGGAGGGGAGTATCTAATTCGACCGACCCCGTCCACCCGGATAGCGATGTCGGCTGCGACTGGACCGCCAGCGGCGCTGGCTCGGCAGACGTTGACCCGATGCGGTGATCTCACCCCACCAGTGCCCGTGGAATGGCATCCGCAGCACTGCTCGTCAGATGGCGTGATACTGGAGCGTCCTGCTGAGCTATGCCATCTGGGAGTCATTCTTGACGCAAAGATCACATTTGCGTGGGCTCAGTAGTCTCGAAATCGATGGGAATGTGTGTGCTTATTATTCGAAGCGTGCGGCTGTGTCCCTGTTTCCGAGCACCATTCTCAGGGAAGCCGGTGCTTAGTGCATGCAATGCGCATGTTTGTCCCGTTATCGAATATCGCAGTGTCGTCTGGTCTGCCGGCTGGAGCGGCGGCTTGCAATCTTTAGCGGCTTGAACTTGTACATCACAAGTTCCTCATATGGTTGGCCTGTCACTATGACACAATTTCCCAGTGTTTGAGTTATTTCCACCTATTAGAGCACCTTAAACCTCGCCGTACCGGCGGACAGATCCATTTCTGCAAGGTCGAAGGCTCTTGAAAGCATCCCATCAAACTTCCGATCTACGTATGTCAGGATTAAATGCAGAGCATCGTTTGAAAGCTTTGGTCACGGAGAGCCTGAAGCATACCTTATATTTCCATTAGATAGTCCGAAACATACCTTACCTTAGATATGATCGACATGGATCCTGAATTAATAACCTGGAAATGATTGGAAAAAGACAACTTATGTTCTTTCGACATTATTTTGTAAAAACTAGCATATAATAGCCATAGCCATAGCCAGGCAAACATGCCTGAACACACACCTCCCAGTTGCCGGCTGTCGCGCGTCTCTGCCAGCTCCTAAAATGTATCACCCATATCCCTCGAACAGCTAGCCAAATTTGTCATGGACATGAGAAGCATAGGTGCTTGCGGACCCGACGGGATCTGTATTAAGGTTATCAAATGTCTGTTCTTTTTATCGGAGAAGTGCTGCTCGACATTATAAACACATGACTAACTACAGCTGATATCCCCTCCACATGGAAACAGTCAATAGTAATTCCCATTCACAAATCAAGAGATCCTTCGGATCCCTCTAATTTCAGACCCATCTCATTGGCTCCAGTTATCACCAAAATCACAGAGAGGGTATTGCAGAAACAACTTTATCACTACCTGAACTCAAACCGCCTACTGACTCAAACTCAGCACGGCTTCAGACCACGCCACTCTACGGAAACCGCTCTCATCTCAGTCACGGACAAAATACTAGCAGCAGTGGACCGTTCGGAAGTAGCTCTCCTTTGCATTCTGGACCTCAGTAAATGCTTCGACGTAATAGACCACACCAAACTGCTCACTAAACTAGAACTCCATGGAATCGATACTGACTGGTTTAGGGCATATATGGGAGCTATCACGCAGGCTTTTAGCATCTCAGATCAACGCGGAAACAGGCATCTATCCTCCTTTCTCCCAAACAACATAGGTGTTTTTCAAGGCTTATCACTAGGTCCACTCCTCTATTGCATCTTTTCGAACGACCTCAGTTTGCATGTCCCGGTAGCACACGTCACTCAGTTCGCAGACCACACCCAAGTCCTGATCTCCGGTCGCAAATCTAATCTCCCCAATCTGAGAAGTCAGATGGAGACATGTCTGAACCAACTCTACGACTACTTCATGGATAACGGTTTCAAGGTAAATCCGACCAGAACTCAGCTTCTCACGTTCGGATCACGTCAAAATCTTCGCAAGATTACCCAGGTACGAGTGTGCTTTAGGGACGCCGTGATAAATGAGAGCCACTCGTGCAGGAACCTGGGGTGACATTTGATCGCCACATGTGGTGGGATTCCCAGGTAACTGTTGTGGTCCGCAAGCGCACTGTATTCCTTCTTGCCCTGAGCCATCTGCGCCATCATCTACCCACCAGTACCCTCTTCACTATAGTCAACAGCCTAGTTACATCCAATATCCGCTATTGCATATCCGTTTACGGGAACGGGTCGGCAGCAAACATCCACAGACTAGTCAAGATCATTAACTTCACCACTAGAGTCTTGTCAGGTCTACGCAAATTTGATCGTATTTCTGACGCCCGTAACGAGTTGGGTCGCCCCACCGCAGCCGATCTGCATCTTTTTTTTCACAGCCTTACTCTGCTCCACAAGATCATTCTGACGGATGAACCAACGCACATTGCCGGTCAAATCACTGCAAACTCCACCCTGCGAAACCGTCATACACGTGCCCAGATGGGCCCCTGTGGCTCTTATTAAGCCTTAATACTTTATGACCACCTACACCTGCCAGCCATACACAGAGAGGTGGGCCGCATGATATTTCTTTACTCGCCTGTCTTCCACTATACTAAACTTCCTACTGAAATAAAAACATCGAGGTTGTCAAACTTCAAGAAACATGCACTGGCTTATCTCCACGAACAACACTAGTCGCACAAAAGACTTAACAATAGTACACTACGAACTCACCTTTATGCCTTCGCTTCCTATTACTTCTATAAACTATTTGTTGTTAGCTCGTGTACCAAGTACGGTGTGTGTAGTGCAGACAGTGATATGGGTATTGTATTATGTTGGTGTATGAATGTTACTTGCACATCTGCTCCCACTATTGACCCCAAATTTATCCTTTCTTTGTAAATACCTGAGGTTATACACAAACTGCCCATAATAGCCACTGTACGTGGAGGGCATGTATCGTGAAATAAATAAATAAATAAATAGATGAATGTATTGATGTCGATTATAATGAAAAATGGTCAAGACAGGAAAAGTCAAGCCAGGTCAGTATCAGGCCTAAAAACCAACTTCCATACTATGCATGTTGGAGACACGGAAAATGCCATTGGCAAGTCAATATAGCCTATAGCTCATATCACATCTGGTTTATCTATTTACGGCAATGCTAGGTCGCTTAAGGTCGTCATAACTTTACCCAGTTACATGAACTGGAGAATTACCTGGAAAATACATATCAGGTTCTTCCGACGCGACCATTCGAGCAAAATATTTGTATCTGATTGACATACAAAACTTCTAAAGTCAGGTCAGGTCATTCCATATGGTCAGATCAAGTAATTTCAAGTTTGAATATCTCCGAAACATCACTTTAGAAGTATATAATTATGTTCCAAGAAGAACTGATATGATACTGGGACATGTTTGTAAATTGTCCAGCTTCTGACCTCGTATACCTGACCCTAGGTCACGCTGGGACAATGCACAAATCGATAAGCCGATCTCTTCAGCCTTCGCCTAAGTGTGCACTGCTTGGGAAGTAATTCAAAAGAAAGGTCAAATCAGATGATCTTGCACGAGGTCAGGTCACCTCTGGTCATTCGTTTATCATCCAATCTCATGTCGCACGAATCAGGCGGCGCCGAAACTGAATTCACGTATCACTTGGCGAGAAACCGCAACATTCTGCATAAGATGGCATTGTGTAGAATATACATGATGAGTGACCTGACCTTATGTCGTTGACCTGCATCACATAAATTAACCCAGCACGCTTATTTCATGATCTGTACCATTCTTGGTGCAACAAATTACCCTCAAATCGAATTTTCCGCACTGAATACGGTAACAATATGCGGAAATTGACCTGACCTCAGGTCAGTAACCTTCACCTTCATGAATATTTCCAGATGGATGTTTCTTCGCCTTCATGAAAGGACAGCATGGTCTGAGTTTGGTGAGTATATGTTGCAACTACTCTGACTGGCGGCACTTTAGGTAAATATTTGGGAAAATCACTCCATTTAAAGCTCATCGGATATACGGATTTCTTAGCCACGAGAAATATGGGAAGAAAACTAATCATCGAATTGAATCAATCCAACTTTCCCAGCGAACCTCCATACGAAGCATTCCACACGTCAAATATGGCACAGCACTATCGCGTGGAAGAAATTAGCAAAACTTTGAAGTCTTAACAGAAACCGTAGAATCGCACCGAGTGTGGCGAATGCGCCGAATGCGCAAGGCGGATGTGCACGTGCATGAACATTGGCGTGGTGGCGACGGGGCATTATGAACTGGAATGCTTAAAATTGGGAAGTTTTACATTTTTAATCGATTTGTACAAGAGTAATTTCAGCAGTGTGGGGCGACTTATCAGCTATCAGGGGATACCAAGAGAAAAACCTTCGAACAGGGTGGGGGGAGTTGAGGTTGAAATGTGATGACTCAGAAACGACCGTGGTAGATTGCGCCCCCTCCACATGACAATTAAATTCGTCACTAATTGTTGTATTATAAATATGAAAATGGGCCCCTTTGCAAAAATAATAGTCGAAATCCGGTGACCTTAAGAAATGGGGGTAGATGGGTCCCTCCAAATCCGCTTCCCTCTAACACAAATCCTAAGTACGCCACTGTTGCTGGTTCATCAGTGAGAGGGTGGCGATAATAGGTCGGGTGAAATCTCGCCATAAAAGAGAGAACCAGTGATGTTGCTGGCGAGTGCTGCGGTTAGAATATCACCACACACCGGCATCTGGAGCCTAGGAGGGCAGCCACGCTGGCATTCTCCTGAGGGCATTCCCATGTCTCCTGAAGAAAAAGTTTAATCGAAATATTTCCAGAGCTTAGTGTAAACTAGTTGAGCTTACGGGTTAAACCAGGCCAAATCAGGTAACCCGTTATGAAGTCGATAGAGGCAAAAATGAGTCACTTTTTCCTCTATCTCAAGAACCAGGCACGCCATAGTTACAGGACGACGCCATTGGGTGGACCGTGGACGTGTCTCTGCTGGTAACGCATTAAATCTGTGCACATGACATTTGGAGATAGAACCAGATCACATCAGAAGCATCAACAGCTATACTTAGAGCGAGCTAGCTACATGGCGAAATACATATGCTGCAAAATGCGGTGAAACGTCATTCCATAGATCATGGAGGTCTGAATGTAAACATTCATCTCATATGGACGCATGGAGGTGACCAGGAGTAAACTGGACACAAATTGGGTCACAATGCAATGAGTGCCATTTAATTCCAGAAGCGGGGCTTTAAATAAATTATTGAGGGTATCCTAGCTGACCAGCTCAAAAAGACAGCACAACACACATACCAATGAAGTAGGTAGGATACATACAATAAATAAGTCCGGAAATATCCGCTGTTGTCTGTGGGCAATACGCATAAACATAGGGAGGTACAGTGCCCCCATTAGAGCATGCACTGACACTCCTGCGTGAACACGATACATGTATGGCCTTTACCCTCTTCCAGGGCTATTTTTGGAAACACCTCGGGGTACGTCCTGAGTGAGGAATGGACTTTAAATCTGAGCAAACTCGGTCAGGTCGTACTTTCCCGGATTCGGTCTGTGTCAGTCATTCAGGGTTGGGCCCCCAGCCGCCCAGGTGCTTCTTGGATCTCGCCAATCCACGCTAGAGCGGTCTGTGCACGCGACATAATCCGCGCGCGGATCATGACGCATGATCCGTTACCCACGAGGGGATCGCATGTCACGTGATTACCGGACAAGGAAGTCCACGGCTGTCGGCCGATCCACTGGGAGACTCGGAGGCGCAGCCGGCCGGCAAACGTCGCGACTCTCACTCGAGTTTCTGTATTTCACGGACACTCCACGTGTTGTACAGTCCCGCGCCCCGTCCCTAACCGACGCCACCGTGCATTTTGATCGACTCTGAGCGTGCACCATTAAGTAGATATGTGGGAAACATCGCAGGCAAGCCGGCTGGGGCAACACCTACGGAACCGCTACGCCCCCAACGTTCAGCCGACGGGGCTGCAGTGGCGACAGCCATCACAACACAGCTATGATAGGGGGGGGACACTGCTCTGGCGTGTGGCGGTGTCGGTGGCTGGGTAGAGGGCACGCGGCGCGATGTGCTCGCGTTCCCGGTGTGACCGGCGGTGGTGCGCCGCGGCCGCCTGGCAGCGCACGCCTGGCCCACAGTCATCGGTGAGATTCCGGCCGTCGGGCGGTGCACACCTGGCGTGTCGTCATCGGTGAGATTCCGGCCGTCGTCGGCGCGGCGCGGCACGAGCGCCGAGACAGCGGTGCACAGACACGGCGGCAGGTGACTACGAGCCGACGAGCCGACGCGCGCGCCGCCGCCGCCCCCACCGCCGGCCACGGCCCAACACACTGGCAGCCGGGCGGGGACGGAGCAGCTAGCAGGGCACACACAGGCGCGGCGCGGCCGACAAGTTTCGACACCGAGTGAAGGCGGCGGCTCCCCAACAGTGAACGGCAGACTATCTCGTTGGCCAACTCCTCAGTCAGGTACTAGAAACTCGGGTACTCGACCACACCACGGGCGACACCAGTAAACGACGCTGTACACACAATAGGCGCCTCCGGGCGCGCAAACACATATATATTTATATGTAAAGGTTGTATATACGAGAACGCTGCCGATATATGCCCCACGCACCAACGACCATTAAGTAGGCTTGAAAAAGTGAGATCACGCTGTTCACTTTTCACGCGCAGCCTGTATGTGTAAAAAATAGATTGTTAGGGCCCGGTAGCCGGGCCGAGTGGTATGATGTAAGGCATTCATAGCGGTCTCTCTCTCTCTCTCTCTCTCTCTCTCTCTCTCTCTCTCTCTCTCTCTCTCTCTCTCTCTCTCTCTCTCTCTCTCTCTCTCTCTCTCTCTCTCTCTCTCTCTCTCTCTCTCTCTCTCTCTCTCTCTCTCTCTCTCTCTCTCTCTCTCTCTCCCTCTCTCTCTCAGGTCGTCTCACACGCTGAAAGGCACGTCACACGGTCCACTCGCTCGCTGGCTCATTTCCTCTCTCTCTCTCTCTTTTTTATCTCTCTCTCTCTCTCTCTCTCTCTCTCTCTCTCTCTCTCTCTCCGGCATATCACACGTTTGTACAGTTTGTACAGAGACGGCCGCGGACCGCCGCCGGCGCGCACTACGAGCCAGAACAGTCGATCTCGACAATATCGTTCAGGTCTCTGGGCACGTTTTTGAACTGGTACACCAGCCGCTGGCCGTCCACCTTGTTGAGGATGCCGCGCTGGTAGTAGTACCTGCCGGCGAGAGTGGCGGTCAGGGTCTGGCGGCGACCTCCAGTAGTTCGCCGATCGACCGATAGGTGTCGGCTCGGCCAGCTGGGTGGCGCCGGGCTTGGCGCGCCCGTCTCGCAGCACGCCCTTCAAGGGAGCCCGGCCCGCCAGGTGTCACGCAATGGGTGACATCATCGCCTTCGATGGACTCAAGGAGAACGACTACGTTTGATTACACATCAGAGACGCACGTTACACGTGCGTCCTGCACGTGGAAACTGTCAACGCGTGTCGGGGGCGGCAGAAGGAAACTGTCAACGCGTGTCGGGGGCGGCAGAAGGAAACTGTCAACGCGTGTCGGGGGTGGCAGAAGCCGGCAAGATGCGCAGACCATTAAAGAGACTCAGATACCATCATTTATCCACGTCTGGTTGCCTATCAGTTTTGTGACGCGTCCACTGCTTTGGTTATTTAAAAAAACAGCGCCAGTCTCCATCGCCAGTTGGTTTGTCGGCGGCGATGAGCAGCGACAAGTGGGAGCTGAACTCCCAACCGTTCGGTTGGGAGACGAGAATCCCACCCCGGGAGGAGACGAGAATCACGCCCTGCTTCTCTATGTCATGAAGGGATGCCCACATTTGACACCAAGGCAGCCAACGGCAACGACTTATTCGGATTAAATGGGGGTGATTGTTAGTGGTTGTTGATGGATGGACACTGTCCGTGACCGCACTTGAGGCCATCACTTCGCATCCAAGGCCATCGGGTTGATGTTGAAATGCATCGAAGAACCCTAAGAAACCCCTGAAGTGTATCGGGTGAAGAACCCTAGCGCTCTACAGGTTTCCACACCACCCTAGTGTAAGCCAGAGTGGGGTGTAGCAAACAGACAGCAGAAAACACATGTATTGTTGCGTTGCAACCGATGTTCCCCGGCACGGCCTCACTACCCACCAGCCGACATAGTTTCCGCACTACCCACCAACTGGTATAGTCTCCGCATTATCCACCACCTGGCATAGTCTCCTCACTACCCACCAGCCGGCATAGTCTCCGCATTACCCACCACCTGGCATAGTCTCCGCATTACCCACCACCTGGCATAGTCTCCTCACTACCCACCAGCCGGAAGGCTGACCCGTCCGAGTGGCCGGACCGGCGCGTACCTCATGGCGCGACCCATCGTCTCGTAGTTCATGTCGGGCTTGTTCTTGTGCCGGCCCCACAGGCCGGCCACCGCCTTCGAGTCGGTGAGCTTGAAGACGTGCTCGCGGAAGTTGAGCCACTTGATGATGGACGGTGTGTATCGGGCATCCTGCAGCAGGTTCAGCAGGAACTCCCACAGGTACAGCGACGAGCCTGCCAGCGCAGAGTCGCCAGTCAGCCGCACGACCGGACAACACAAAAGCACGGCATTGTCCTGCACTTTCCACATCTAGAAAATCGCTATCTCCGGAGGCGGTGGCGGCAAACCACTCGCCGCACTGGCTGAAACGTGCTGCCGCATAACGGTTGGGAGCCTCGGGCAGGGGAGGATCTATACCGGCGTCGCGTCTGCAAGCCGAAGGTCGTGACCAAGTGGACGAATTGTTCCACCTCAGACCACTCAAGTGCGCACCTTTCCTCTGGCACAACACTGCTTCAGCCGACGCGGCTGGGGCCACGCGTGCACCGCACTGGTGGCTGCTGTTACGTCAGCACACCGCGGGAGCTGTGCTCGCCTCTCCACTCACCGTCCCGGCTCTTCCTCTTGGGCGCCGCGGTGCCGTCGGGTCGTGGCCGGCGGCCGCGGCGCCGGTTCACGTCGAAGTCGAACGCGCCGGCGCCGTACATGGCCTCCGGGCTGGCGGCCGGCGGACTGTGCAGCAGCGGCGACGGCAGCGACAGCGCGCCCGGCTCGCCGAACATGGGCGCCGACAGGCCCAGACTGGAGGCGTACAGCGCCACCGGCGACTGCGGCACGCTGGCGGGCGCGCCGGCGGCGGCAGCGGCGGCGGCGGCGGCCGCGGCCGCCGCGTACACGGCCGGCCGGCCGCCGTTGGCGCCGTACAGGCTGTCCGACACCGACACTGAAACGGACCGGACGGCGGCGGTTAGCACGACTCGCGTCACCAGACCCGGTCAGCTGGCCGGCCAGGTGTCACCGCACCAGACGCCGACGTGCGGCACGCCTGCCCGTCGGGGTTCCGACACGGCCACAGTAAACACAACATCACCAGCCGGCACCGCCGCACGCACGTGACCTTCGGCCGACCGGTCACGTGAGCACAACTGGCCACCCGGGTCACCAAATGTCACCCAGATCACCCGGTGTCACGACAGACGACACGTGTCACCACCGCTACACGCGTGATTCAGGCCAGCCAGACACGCAACGTCACGACTGCAACGCCACACGGCCAGACAAACCGCACCAAACATGGCGACCGCCGTGCGATTCAGAACAGCAACTCGTGGCACTATCAAATGAGCAGCCCGTGTGGCCGCGGCCACGGGCGTTCGTGCAGTGACCCGAGTCGTGCCAGTCGGCTGTGTTGTGGCTGGCACTGGAGCCACGATTGAGGGAAGCCATTTCCACGACATTAAGCAGTTATCTCTCCACTAAGTGCATTATTCCGTTTGAAAAGACTTTATTTAGCACACTGGTCATTGTGCTTGATGCGCTTACTACGGTACGGCACCGAAAGCTGTGTTTTCCGGCCCAACTGACGCGTCTTATCTGGCGCACCTGTCGCGTATCTAGACATCTGCTGGCAGCGGAGCCGAATACTGCTACTGGCACGGATCGAGACCAACCTGTTCATCCGGCTTTGGCACCAGGTACCGACGCCAAAACAGCGCCACGACCACCAGCTATCGGTGTGTGCTGCGGTATGTCGGATATTGATTTATGAACGTGATTTGACTGGCATCAAGTTTGTTTTGTAGTGACTTCATTCACTTTTGTACTGGAGAGTGAAAGGCTTTAACCACAGTCATCTCACTAGCGTTTTTAATCTGGTAGTCATATCGCGGGCCTGTAGGGGGAAGGGAGTGGAGGCCGGGGCAGAAATAGGTAGCTACCGGTGTTTATGTGTGTAGTTAGTCTGATTACAGCAGCATCGCCAAGAAGAAACAATATTTTGCTATCGAATTTATACTTGAAATAACACAATAGTTTGCTGTTGAAACTGCTCTGGTGTCGGCGTCTGGTGCCAGAACCCGACAAACCGGTCGGCCCCGCGGACTACTCCACATCTATTCGCTCCATCTTGGCGCTGGAACTGCGAGGCCTTGGAGCAATTTTGCGCCGCAAACGCGGCTAGTGTCGTACGACAGGCGTGCGACAGACGTTTGCCGCACGCCTGCTGCACACGCCATGCACATGGCATGGTCACATGGCGTGTCAAGCCGTGGAGGGATACGACCGAGCGCGCCGACACAAGGTCTGCCCGGCCGACCGCGGCATGCCCAACACTTGAGCTGGTGCTGCCGCCATCGGCGCCTCGTCCCCTGACACGCCACACCAACCACGGGGGAGGGGAGGGCTTCCCACCCGAGCGCAGCCGACTCCCGTCCACGTCCGGCGCGGTCGTCTTGCAGCGGCATGACCTCTTGCAGGGTCGCCAGGTCAGCCACGATCACGTGACCAGTCTCCGTCCAACCGGGGCTGATGCATGACGAGCGTGCGCGCAGGATTTGCTGACCGGCAGCCGGCCGACACCGGAAATATTGCGTCGCCGCCGCCGCCGCCGCCACCGCGCTCCCCAGCAGCCGGGTGCGCGCCAGACGAGCGCGTCGATCGTCGAGCCGTGACGTCAGCGGCGACGGGGGCGGTGACGTCAGCGGCGACGGTCAGGGTTAGCGCCCACTAGCCGGCGATCAATAGCGCGGCTAAAAGTGCCCGCCGCCGGCCAGATATAGCCACAGCTCGACTCGGTGTCGCCTGGGGAGGGAGAGTCGGGTCGCACGGTGCGGTCGGCCGACCACCGTAGCCTCACGGACGCTCGTGTTGGCGGCGGGTCGGTCGGAAACTGCCGGTCCGGTCCGAGCGCCACACGACGCTGATCAGCCTGCCGGCCAACACAGGGCAGCGCCGACGGCAGGGCAGCGCCGGCGGCCACGAGCGGCCAAATTAGCCCGACCACTCGCGCGCGTCATTAACGCCCGGCGGAAGCCCTGTCCGCATGGCGCTGCCACTTGAAATTCGCCGCCAGCCCGAAGATGGGCCGTAACGCGGGCGAGAAACGAGCGCGGGCGGCTCGACGTCGTGGGCGGGGAGCCGGTCCAACCACACAAACGCGCCGGCCCAATGCCAAACGCCAGCGCGGCCGGCCATAAAAGCGACATTTGGCCAGCACGACGGCTCACTCCCGCCCGGGAACTGCCGTCAGCGGCGGCAGATGTGGCACCGGCTGGGGACGGGCCGCTTCCGGCGGGATTTGGTCGACGCCGGTATCCCGGAGGCGCGCACGATCCGGTGGCGGCCGGGGCCGCCGGCACTGTCTCTCCACACCGGCCGACGCAACAGTTCGGGCGTCTACATAAAGCCAGCCGGAACTCACGCACAACTGGAAACGCACGCACTACGGCCAACACCGGAGCCGCGCGGCGCGCCGTGCCGCTCCGGCAGCTGGGCGAGGTGAGTCGGCTGACTGCGTGTGGTCGAGGAACCACGACAGAACGGCTGACAGTCCCCAAATCAGCTGACAGCCACCCACGAGCCGCCAGCGGACACAGGCGGTCAGCTGGCGTGACCGGCGCCACCGCCGCAGGCAGCCGAGTGACATATCGAGCACGGTCACATTCCTGTGTCGGCGGCACATCCGCCTGCCCGCACACGTGCGGTGGCTGCACGGAGAGAACCCCGGCCCGGACCTGGCTGCCGCCCACTACCGAGCCGGCCGGCCGGCCAGGTCAGAGGGCACGTCATCCCACCACCAAGGAACGGAGGTAGATCATCCCACCAATCAGGGATGGAGGCACTTCATCCCACCACCCGGGGATGGAGTCACGTCACCCCACCACCCAACCAACCAGTCGGCCATGACCGGCCAGGCAAACGACTATTTTTCATCCCTTCTATTTTGTACAGGCCAGGGAACAACTTGCAAAAGTCGGCTCGCCTCTGCCCATGTTACCAGTTCGTCACGTAGCCCGTGGAAAGAAAGCCCCTCGATTTTTTTGCGAACTTTCCGACTAGTCCCTATGTCGGTCTCTCCGACCAACGTTCGATGCCACAACAGTGGGCAGTGAAGAGGCCCTCCATCGGCCATTGCGACACCTACACCACCCGGCCACCGCCACCGGCGTGTCGTGTGGCCGTCGTCACCGTGCGGCTGCGCCAGCTGTGGCGCAGCCCAGCTCGGCTGACATGCCGTCACGTCACGAGACGTCGTGACTGGACGGCACATACCAGGCCGGCCGGGTACACCGCCACTCCAGTGTGCACACTGCTCGTTGGCTGATTGGCTGTTTGAGTTTTAGTGCGCACCGACCAGGTTTGATCATTTAGCGCCCATAACTATTAGTATGCAACCAGTTGAATATAATCAGGCCTTCTTCTGAAGTACTAAAGATACACAGTTACACGCGGCCAAGTCACATCCTTTAGCATACATGCACGATACAAAGATGCTACAGTGACGGACAGATGACATGGAGCTTGATGTTGGAGGTATATTCAAATAACCTGTTCGTCTGGACCTCTCCGTGAGTACACTGTACAGTGACGCCGCCCACATCGTCCCATGTCGTCAGCAGGTCACTTCATGGTCGGCGGCGGAGGGAGCTGAGGTCTCGATGGTCCCGTCCCGGTGACAAGCCAGGGGGCAGGAGTGGTCTCTGGGTCTCGCGTGGGATCGGCACCCTATGGTGTGGAGATGTTTTCTTTTTAACATAGCTTAATAATGTAGCTAAGCCAACGGAAATGACATGGTGACCACCGTATTAGGTATACTACCACCGTATTATATATATTACCGCCGTATTGTGAATACAGCCACTGCATTGGATATGCTACCACCGCATTAGCCATGCTACCAATGCATTTCACATACTAACACCGTATTGAGTATATTACTATCGTATTGGGTATACAAAGACGGTGCCAATTAGTTGCATATGAAGATAGGAGGGTGTTGTCAATATTTCAATTCGAAATCCATGTTACTACCTTTGTCTTCTTTCATTCAGGTAGTAGTCCTGTTTCTTGTATGCTTTGATTATGCTCATGCACCATAGACTAGCACAGGCTAGAGGACTGCGAATGTGACCTGAAATTAATTTTGATGCTTCTGAACATGGTGCTGATAATGAAACTTGTAATCGACATTTTACACACGAGGTCAATGTAATTTGTTGCGCCATCTTCCCAGTTAAAATATTGCATATTCTTGATGGCTTAGTTGTGATGTATTACAGTGGCGGCAATCAGGCTCTAGTCCGTGTTATACTGTACCGGACAGGCGCACGCGTCACGACCACACACGTACGCAACCACGACCACGCACGAGTGGTCACACACGCGCGGTCACCACGACCACGCACGCGCGGTCACCACGACCACGCACGCGCGGTCACGCACGCGCGGTCACGCACGCGCGGTCACCACGACCACGCACGCGCGGTCACGCACGCGCGGTCACCACGACCACGCACGCGCGGTCACGCACGCGCGGTCACCACGACCACGCACGAGTGGTCACACACGCGCGGTCACCACGACCACGCACGCGCGGTCACCACGACCACGCACGAGTGGTCACACACGCACGCCACCACGACCACGCACGAGTGGTCACACACGCGCGCCACCACGACCACGCACGAGTGGTCACACACGCGCGCCACCACGACCACGCACGAGTGGTCACACACGCGCGCCACCACGACCACGCACGAGTGGTCACACACGCGCGCCACCACGACCACGCACGAGTGGTCACACACGCGCGGTCACCACGACCACGCACGAGTGGTCACACACGCGCGCCACCACGACCACACACGAGTGGTCACACACGCGCGGTCACCACGACCACGCACGAGTGGTCACACACGCGCGCCACCACGACCACGCACGAGTGGTCACACACGCGCGCCACCACGACCACGCACGAGTGGTCACACACGCGCGCCACCACGACCACGCACGAGTGGTCACACACGCGCGCCACCACGACCACGCACGAGTGGTCACACACGCACGCCACCACGACCACGCACGAGTGGTCACACACGCGCGCCACCACGACCACGCACGAGTGGTCACACACGCGCGGTCACCACGACCACGCACGAGTGGTCACACACGTACGCCACCACGACCACGCACGAGTGGTCACACACGTACGCCACCACGACCACGCACGAGTGGTCACACACGCGCGCCACCACGACCACGCACGAGTGGTCACACACGCGCGCCACCACGACCACGCACGAGTGGTCACACACGCGCGCCACCACGACCACGCACGAGTGGTCACACACGCGCGCCACCACGACCACACACGAGTGGTCACACACGCGCGGTCACCACGACCACGCACGAGTGGTCACACACGCGCGCCACCACGACCACGCACGAGTGGTCACACACGCGCGCCACCACGACCACACACGAGTGGTCACACACGCGCGGCACCACGACCACGCACGAGTGGTCACACACGCGCGCCACCACGACCACGCACGAGTGGTCACACACGCGCGCCACCACGACCACGCACGAGTGGTCACACACGCGCGCCACCACGACCACGCACGAGTGGTCACACACGCGCGGTCACCACGACCACGCACGAGTGGTCACACACGTACGCCACCACGACCACGCACGAGTGGTCACACACGCGCGCCACCACGACCACGCACGCGCGGTCACGCACGCGCGGTCACCACAGCGTATCGGTGGTGGACGGCTCACCTGTGGGTCGCGTGTAGGGCTGGTGCCGGAACGGGTGTCGCTGCTGACCGTAGAACGGGTGGCCCGGCAACTGCACCTCATCGCCCAGACCAATCACTGCGGACAGACGGCCAGGTCATCTTCAGGCCGCCGTTGGACACGGCGAGGTCGCGGCCAGGCCGAGGTCAGGTCACCGTCGTGGTCCAGTGAGCTTCAGATCTCGGTCGGGTCGGGTAGGACCGGTCACCAGCGGGCTACGACCGGGCCAGGTCTGTGGTCAGTGGATTACGGTGGAGTTACGGACAGGTCACAGTAGGTGACGGCGGATCAGTCAGCTGACGGCCAGGTCTCGGCTAGGTCGCGGCCGGACGTCGACATGCTCTCAGCTGGGCTCAGGTCACCGGCAACATATCACGGAGTCATGCTTACGACCGTCTCCGACGCACCCTCCTCCACCCTCCTCCACCCACCGACACCCCATCCTCACGCCCTTCAGCTGACGATGTAACGCCGCTCCACCGGCATAAACGTCACCACCCCGGCCAGCGTGGCCAGCGTGGCCACCCAGCGGACGCGTCACCCAGCGCTGGTCGGACACATGGCGTCCGCTGACCCCACGTGCACCCGGCATCCCTTGGCGGCCAGATCGATGACCTTTGCCATATGACGTCACCGACAGAGCCGACCTCCGCCGCCCGCGGGTGCGCGCGCCGACGCGGAAATGGCTCGGTCACGGACAACGGCGGCGCCGGCGCCGTCGCCGTCGCCGTCGCCGACCACGGGACGGGTCGGAGGCGCGCACTGTTACAGCCAATACACGCCAGATTAAAGAGAGTGGCGAGACCAGGCTTGTCTCGCTTCTGGCCGTTAGAGATACCGGGGGAATTCGGAAATCGTTCCAAGTTCACCTCATGATACGGTTTCTGAACTCCTATTTCAAATGGCCAGACTTGAAGAAAAATCTTTTTCGCTACTGTTTTCATCTCGAATGTATCGGCTGCAGTAGTGTGCGTACGGACGGTGAATGGCAGGGACCGGCAGGCCACACCAGCAATGGTCCGGCAACATCAGAGACGGACAGAGGGGCAAGGGAGAGTGAGAGGTAGAGGCAGAGGGGAAAGGGCAGCTGACACCAGGGATGAGCGGAGGGATGAGAGGGAGGGACGGCAGAGAACAATGAGGAGCGGGAGAAGGCAGCAGGGAGTGACAGTGATGGTGCGGGAGCAAAATAACCTGGCTTCACTGGGGTTCATTTGGAACATCTCCGATGATTCATCGTTGACCAGAGCAGTTCACCATCCTTCAGGAAGAAGATTAACAACACCTATGGCAACCGCTTGCTGCATGCCTCATCGCATCCAATTTGAAGAAAACCACTACTGGCTGTGTGACGTACACCGAAACTACCAGGTCGTGATCCTCCATTGCTTACTGACTGCACATACCCGGCGAGTTCCCCGGTCCCACCTACAGCTGGCTACCGTCCGTGTTCTGCCCTATGGTGTTGCTCATACCCGGAGAGTTCCCCAGTCACAACTACACCGGGCTACCGCCCGAGTTCTGCCCTACAGTGTCGCTCATACCCGACGAGTTCCCCAGTCCCAATTACACCTGGCTACCGTCCGTGTTCTGCCCCACAGTGTCGCTCATACCCGACAAGTTCCCCAGTCCTAACTACACCTGGCTACCGTCCGTGTTCTGCCCCACAGTGTCGCTCATACCCGACAAGTTCCCCAGTCCTAACTACACCTGGCTACCGTCCGTGTTCTTCCACACAGTGTCGCTCATACCCGACAAGTTCCCCAGTCCTAACTACACCTGGCTACCGTCCGTGTTCTGCCCCACAGTGTCGCTCATACCCGACAAGTTCCCCAGTCCTAACTACACCTGGCTACCGTCCGTGTTCTGCCCTACAGTGTCGCTCATACCCGACAAGTTCCCCAGTCCTAACTACACCTGGCTACCGTCCGTGTTCTGCCCCACAGTGTCGCTCATACCCGACAAGTTCCCCAGTCCTAACTACACCTGGCTACCGTCCGTGTTCTGCCCCACAGTGTCGCTCATACCCGACAAGTCTCCCATCCTAACCTGGCTACCGTCCGTGTTCTCCCCACAGTGTCGCTCATACCCGACAAGTTCCCCAGTCCAGCGACGAGCGGCACCGAGCGTGCACGAGCGGCACGAGCGGCACGAGCGGCACGAGCGGCACGAGCGGCACGAGCGGCACGCTTTGGCCGGCAGTGGCCTGCTGGCAGCCGGCTGTGGGATCGGCGCTCCGGTAGGCGACCACGCAGAGCCTGGCTCAACAGCAGACGCCCGGCCAAGGTCAGGTCGTGTCACACGGCGTGTCCGGACTGACGTCGGCCGGGCCGCAGTTGACACACCGAATGCCGCCGCCGCCGCCGCCCCCGCTGCCGCCGCTACCGCTGCCGGTACGTCGGTGCGCCGGCCGTCCGCCCAGACGTCTGCCGCCGGTGGTCGCGGCCGCCGAGGTCACTGTCCGCTCCCCTTCCTCCGCGCCGCCGCCGCCGTCGGCCGGGGGGAACGGCGCGAGGGGCAGCCGAGCAGACGGCGCGCAAAAAACCGCGCCGCCGGTCGAGCCGCGCGGCGAGGCGAACAACACCACCGAGCGTCAGCTGAGAGGGCGTGGGGGGGGGGGGGAGTAGTGTACGCTCGCCCGTGTCGGGACGGCCGAGAGCCGCGTCAGCACAGACGCCATCAGACGACCCCGTGTGGCCCGCAGCCGGGAGGAAGCTGGTCGTCTGCGACCCGGGGGCCCGGCCACCACCGTCAGCACGTGGCCGTGTGAGCTGCTGTGGTCGGCACGTGACCCGGCGACCCGCAGCCATCTCTCTGCCACCAGACACCCGTACGCGCCCCGCCCTGCCCGCCGCAACATTCTCACAAAGCGGCGCGCTGACCCCAGTTCCGGTTGGGGGTCCGGCGGCCGGGAGATGACGCCACATGTCTCCCGAGCGGCTACTCGGCTCGGCTCCGTCCGAGCTGCAGGCAGAGGTCCAGGCCGAGGTCCAGGTGCTCCCGTCGGCCGGTGTCGGTGCCGCACACGAGCCGACACCAGCGTGCAGCAGTGTGGCGGAGCACGGCAAAGTCCGCACTCCGCTGATCCGCATTCCTCGCTGTGATGCACATCGGGCAAACCGGGGGCGTGCCAGCACTCGGCTAATGTACTTCTGAGCCCACAGCTTGGCTTACCAAACGCGGACACACGTGATGTCGTCTGTGTCGACCAGGCTGTCTTGTCTGTTGGCATAGCTGAGCCGCGCAACACGCAGCGTTCGGCATGTGGTGACGACCACGGCCAGATAGAGCCGGACATGTGGTGACGACCACGGCCAGATAGAGCTGGGCACATGGTGACGACCACGGCCAGATAGAGCCGGACATGTGGTGACGATCACGGCCAGATAGAGCTGGACATGTGGTGACGACCACGGCCAGGCCAGATAAAGCTGGGCACATGGTGACGACCACGGCCAGGCCAGGTAGAGCTGACCCCCAGTGGGCCGGATGGCCAGCAAACAGCTCGACTGGGCCTGCCGGCGGTCGCTGTCGCAGCCCTGTCCGCGTACAGTGTGCAGCTTTGCGGATCGGCAAGCGAGCCTGAGCTGCGGCAGCTCGGCCCGCCGCTCCGGATCAGCCGGCGCGACGCTCGTGATCTCGTGCCAACTGATCCCGTACATGCAATAGCTCCCGCGGCGGCAACGACCCGGCGCCGGCCCAACCCACCAACAGCCACCTCACTCGGCGCCCGCCGATCGAACGCAGAAGTGAGGCCACTGACGAGTGCTCACAGGCGTGAGTGAGACATACGACCTGTGACCTCACATCACCGAGTCGAGCCGGCCGTCACTGACGCGGCCTGTGGTGGCGGCCAGGCCGCAGCACTCACGATACAAAGGCCCCGGGTTCGACACTCGCACCGCCCGGGACATTGCCCAATCCCGCGGCCCACCGGCGGAACAGTGTGGCCGGCGCCATTAGCCGTGAACGTGCATAAAGTGCGTCGTGAATCACCCAATAAACAGAGCACTCACGATGTAGCCGGGGCTTGGACTCGTCGTTGCTGGCGTTTCCGCTGCTGCTGTCCACGTCCGACACACCGCTGTCGGCCGGACTGGGCGGCAGCGACCCTGTCGACAAATGGTGCCGGTCAGCTGATGCCAACTCACCGGCGCCAGCGGTGTCATCCGCAACACACGGCGCAGTGGACGGTGGTAAGTTCCACAGCTGCCAGTCTGTCTGTCTGGCAGCTGGAGGGCATATATATACCGACACACTATGCACGTAATTCCGTAGATACAGGACATATATACCGACACACTGGGCACGCAATTCCGCAGCTGCAGGAGATATACCGACATACCGGGCACGTAATTCCGCAGCCGCAGGATATATACCGACACACTGGGCACGTAATTCCGCAGCTACATGATATCTACCGACATATTGCACACGCAATTCCGTAGCTCCTCGGTACGCGGTAGGACTGAAGACAAAGAAGGAAACTGTGAAACAAGTCAGTGCGGGCGGTGACCATGGTGGATGGTGGTGGTGGTGGATTTGTGCTTTAGGGCGCATCGACTGCGTTGGTCATTTTGCGCCCATAACTCACCTGTCATAACATTATTGTTAGGCGATGGGTCTTAGGTCATATCAGAGTGCTTGTGGTGGGCGGTATACTATGTCAAAATTTACTTGTTTCAGGTATGTAAATATATCCCCAGATGCTACGATCTGAGAATCATCGGCCAGCATTTGTCGCAGTGTCATATCAATACTTCGACCATGGTGGAGATTGCTGAGCGCATGGTGTTCGAGACACCACGTTGACGAGCCGAGCTCCACACGTCAGCCGACGCTGACGAGCCGAGCTCCCACACGTCAGCCGACGCCGACGGTAGCCGACGCTACGTCAGCCGACGCTGACGAGCCGAGCTCCACACGTCAGCCGACGCTGACGACAACAGCCGACGCTGACGAGCCGAGCTCCACACGTCAGCCGACGCTGACGAGCCGAAGCACACGTCAGCCGACGCTGACGAGCCGAGCTCCACACGTCAGCCGACGCTGACGAGCCGAGCTCCACACGTCCGCAAATTGCATGTTCGCTCGGCTGAAGATCTCGAGTCTGTACGGTCAGACTTCGTGCGTCCCTTTCACCGACCGCGACGACCACGGCCCAAGGCCACGGGCGGGGTGGCGGGGTGGCGGCGCGGCGGCGCGGCGGAAACCCCGGCCTCGCCGTCGCCGGCGCCCAGTCTATTTCGGCGGTGGCCGGCATGCTGGAAGACCTGTTTACCCCATTTTTAGGCGCGTCCCCAGGAGCGTGTGAACGACCGCGCCCGGCCACAGGAGGGGTGGGGGCGTGTTGTTGACGGGACAGCGGTGGTTGACCGACGGTGGGGACCAGGGAAAGTGCCGAGTATTTCGGGCAACTGGAGCAGGGAAAGGGGTGGGTGATACTGACCTTGAGCGCACAATGACCCAGACAGACGCATGTAGCGGGGCGACGCCGCACACAAATGAAAACGGCACGGCTCCACTCGCACCGGCCAACACTTTCCGAGGTCGACCACACGCGGCACAGACAACAGCCCATTGAGAGGTCGACGCTCCAGAGGTGCAGCGGATCGAACACTGGATGGTGCCGTGACGCCACGCCACACTGTGCCGCGAGTACACCAGTTCTGCTGGAGACACACACACTGCCGCGGACCTGGCCACTGGTGTGGTGACCGACGGGACGAATATAACCGAGGTGCACACCAGCTGTGGCGGCAGATGCTATTGCGCCCTCACTGTACGCGTGTTGCATAGGAAATACGGCACTTCAGAAATAGTACATAGCTGGACTCCCATTGGTAATCGCACATGACGTTCGGCGGCTTCACACAAACAAGTGCATGCTACGAAACAACGCGACGGTATGACACCGTATGTCAAAAGTGCATAACCGAGCCGGATAACAGAACAAGACAACCTTCCAAGGCGTTTGTCAGGGTAGCTGCGCCCACGGGAGTCGCATGGGCTCGTCCAGCATGCCAACTGCGGACGGGGAGGCGTGTCCCACAGTCATGACCGTGGCGCCCAGTTAGTGCGACCATTCTCCGTTGCTCAACATTACTTGTGAGAGGGGTTGCTCAGGCGATGGTCTCGCAGTTGCCAACTGGCTCGCTCTCCAGCCAAAGTGTCTCGGACCAGGCCATGGGGAAGGACATGCTAGGTTGGCGACACGCTAGCATGATAGACGAGGCCCTGGGGAGGACATGGCGATGGTTGGGGTCCCGCTAGCATGATAGACGAGGCCCTGGGGAAGGCCAGAGATTGGAGGGGGCGACCGTACAGTGGTTGGAGGGGTGGCCGTGCAGAGGTTGGAGGGGTGGCCGTACACAGGTTGGAGGAGTGGCCGTACAAATTCAAGGGGTCACAGTGCACAAGATGGAGAGCGTGACCACGCAAAGAGGTTGGAGGGATGAGCGTACAGAGATTAGAGGGGTGGCCGTGCAGAGGCTGGAGGGGGTGACAGTACAGATTGTAGGGGTGACTGTGCATAGGTTGACTAGTGACCAGTGACCTCACCTGGCTGCTGAGGTTGACCAGTGATCTCACATGGCTGCTGAGGGCCTCACCTGGCTGCTGAGGGCGGCCGGTGACCTCACCTGGCTGCTGAGGTTGACCAGTGACCTCACATGGCTGCTGAGGGCCTCACCTGGCTGCTGAGGGCGGCCGGTGACCTCACCTGGCTGCTGAGGAGTGACTCACATGCAGTGCACGGCTCTGAGGGTGAGCGTGCACGGGTCGCGCCACACCGAGCGGCGGTGGCGCCGCCTCCGAGGTGAGCATCTGCAGCAGTTTGGAGTGTTCGCTGCCGGCGGGCAGGTCGGCGGTGGCCGGCGCCGAGGAGGGCTCCCTGGCCGCCAGCGCCGGCGCGAAGAAGCCGTCGCCGGAGCCGCCGCTGGACGGCCCTGCGCCATCTGCCGACGGGAGAGCACGTCACATCTCGTCCATCGTCCTCGTCCACGTGCTGCACCGCCAGATGCGACGGCACAGCACGTGGTGGACGATATGGCGTATGCAGTGTGTCCATATTGGACGATTTTTTTTGTGGAAAATGGCGGGCAATAAGAAATTAGTTGCATCTGATCAAAGTTTTGCTCCTCGTAAACATCCTTGTTGATCAAGATCAACTGCATTCGAGATACCTACAATGCACCAGTTCCAGTTCATAATAATTACATTCGGCTTAAGGTCTGGGTCGGGTTGTTGATCAAGTTCATTTCATGCAAAATTGTAGCCGAATCCAAGGTGTTGGAATTGTTTCCGACATTTTTGACCTGTCCACAGTGCGGCGTCCTGTCAGGGGATGGCCTGCCGCGGCGCGGCGTCCGGTCAGAGGATGACCTGGCCACGGGTCGATGCCGTGTCACGACACCGTGTGGCAGGGCACCGCGGCGGGCGACCTGACGACCAGAACTGTTCACACACGGCGCCGATCCCGCCGCCCCTGACCTCTGCTCCGAGCTGCGGCACACCGCACCTCGTCACCGACCGGCCGCCGTAAACTGCTGCAGCTGCTGCAAACACAGCGGACACACCGCCGTCCGTACCGCCAGCGGTACGGACAGTAGGCAGAGCGCCAGCGGTGTCGGCCGGCCGGGCTGAATGACGTGCCCCGGGCGGCGGCGGCGGCGCCCGCGGCGCCCGCCCGACGGCCACCACAACCGCCCGCCTGGCAGCCGGCCAACAAAAACGCCGCCGTCCCACCACCGGCCGCTTCCTTGTATATGTAAATCAGCGTGTTCCGGGATCGTTGGGAACGCGGCCGGCCAGCGGGGCCCGCCCGTCCGTGCACCTTCCAGCGGCCGGCGCGGCCCGCCCGTCGGCACCTTCCAGCGCGGCGCGGCCCGTCCGTCCGTGCACCTTCCAGCGGGCGGCGCGCCGCCCGTCCGTGCCCTTCGCCGGCCGGCGCGGCGGCCCGTCCATCAGTGCATCGCCCAGCCGTTGGCGACCGACGTGCCCTTGGCGCGCCGTTTCCGGTTCCTGCTGGTCGCGGCGCGCGCGGCTCTGCCAATCAGCGCGCGCCGACGCGCGCTGCGACTCAGAACCGCGGCTGTTCAACTCCACCGGCGCGCCAAGGCCAGCGTTGCAAAAACAGCGGCGGCCCGCCGCCGCCGGCGCACGCTTTGTTTGCCAAGTGTTCGACGAGAAAATCGGGCCGCGCGCAAAAACGTGCGCAAGAACGGCGCGGACTCGTCGCGTTCGGTCCAAAGATATGAGGAGCAACGGCCAGCGCGCCGGCAAAAACGCGTCCCGTCCGGACGAGACGCATTCCGGGTCACCTGGGGACGGGGGACGGCGAATGTGCCCCCGCTCCCGCCGGCGATGCGGGTGATCTCGAGCCGGGAAGAAATACGCGTGTCCGCCTCATCGTCCGCAGCATCGATGCTTTCCCAATGATGGTACACTTGACTGAGGTTGGAAGCTTCCTCCTGACAGGTCACCCAGGCTGGAGGAAGTCTGGCGAAACCATGCGAACAGGAATGTCATTGTCTGATTACGACTGCTGTCTAGACAGACCACCTGCAGACTGTCTGCACGTAAGCCTGGCAGACAGCATGGGTGGCTGTTTGCACGGAACTCATCGGTCGCCTTTCGCTTGGCAGCTCAGTCGTAGAATGGAAGCGCCAAGGCCACTTCCATTCAGTATATGCTAAATCTGGAAGGAATGAGAAAGCGGGGGAATGGGTCTCTCGATCTAACACCAAATATACTCCCATGTCCATCCTATGCATTTTGAGATATGTAATACCAGTCTGAGTATCTTGAACATTTCCAGCAGTTTGAACCGGAGGCCTGTACTGACGCATACATATACCGACACCCGATGCCGGAGACTGGCGCAAAGCAAGCTCGCAACTCAAACAGTTCCGCTCGTTAGTCCCCACAATGAACAGGAATACATTCCTCATTTCCTCCAGAAAGAAGAAACTCGTCCATCCATAAGTCATGAGGAATCCCACGAAATTCAAACGAAAACACATTCTTGGCTATTCGCTTCTTTGACCATTAATTCACGAATGCCGGAACTTCTCCAATCACTGATCCGCGAACTGTTTGCCAGTGATATGCATCACAAGTTCCTCGAGGCCCGGCGTGCTTCAGCACGTGCACGTAGAGAGGCATGCCAGTTCAGCGTCGTGCAGCGGTGTGCTGCCCTGGGGTGGAGCAGCACACCAGGGCGGTGGTGCTCACCTGAGAGGTCGTCAGGCACCACCCCAGCTCTGGCACCCGCTCGGTGGCAGTTGCATCGTGCCGGCGAACACGCCACTTCCTGCTGACCAAGGCCACGCTCCACCGTTCGTCCACCTCTGACCTTGGACGCACCGCGCCCAAGTGGCTCGCGGAATGCGCGCCAAAAAAGCGCGCGGCCGGCCGGAATGCGCTCGGCTATAAAATCGACACGAGTAGATCGGGGGGGGGGGGCTCGGAAGGCGCTGGACCGACGGGGCAGGGGCAGCAGAGGCTGTAGGGATTACAGGGGCTACAGGGTGACGGTGGTGGTGACATCAGGACTGGTACTCGCCAGCACTGAGCTCACATATTCAGCGCGAGCGCCGGAAGCCGAGAGGTGGGGTGAAGTGGCGACGCCGGAACCGACCCGATCCGAGTCCGGCACGCTGCGGCCATCGCTGACCTCGTACTCACTTGGAGGGACAGAGCATACGGCCTGATCGCCTCGACCACAGTGTCCGACCACTGGTCGTCCACATACGGCCTGATCGCTTCGACCACAGTGTCCGACCACTGGTCGTCCACATACGGCCTGATCGCCTCGACCACAGTGTCCGACCACAGGTCGTCCACAAGGGCGACCGCCAGCCCGGAGACGCTCTCGCGATGAAGAGGACACCGGGAGGAAGCTGATAGTACAAATACAAACATTTCTGATGTCACAAACAGAAAGACATGTTCCCTATCCCTCCAAATCACAAATCATACTTCGCTCACCGAGGGAACGGGTGACGTAGTACCGACATAGACGTAGAACCGTAATAACTTTGGTCACTGAGGGAACGGGTGACGTATACGTCACCCGTTCCCTCGGTGAATAGTAGTACGGTACTATAGTACTACGGTACTATAGAACCGTAGTAACTGCCCACGGAGGGAACGGGTGGCGTGGTATCACTTGCATTTATTTGTGTGTCGAATCCGAAGATGCTGATACAATTCGTTGAATGCTTCTTTAAAAAATCGGAGCCGATAAAAATAAACGTACCTGAGAGAGTCCACCTGTCTGGTCACGTGTCACCTTGTGTCATGCAGCTCAGGTAGTTAGTTATTGCAGTTTGGGGGCGCTTGGACTGTATCGGTTGTACAGCGTCCATAACCGTGTCAGTCATACCAAAGTATATCAGCGAAAGCTAGTACACACGATGTAATGCATGCCATCGGATCGAATCCGTATGCTTCAGGCATGCGGCAGAACCATCCTGATTGTACCACATGTCCGGCATCGAGTTAGTGGCAGGCACAAATCACAGAAACCTTTATTCCTCGAATGGAGCCGGAATAGCTGTTCAGATTGAACAATAGGCGACTCACCTATGATACTCCCTGCAGTGAGTGTGAAACACGTCCAAGGTGACGTTTTCGCTCATCGGCCAGTCGGGGAAGGCAATAAATGTATGAGTATGTTACACCGAGTTAGTTAGTTAGTTATTTCGGTTTTAGGGCGCATCAACTGCATTGGTTATACAGCGCCCATGAGTATGTTGCACCGACAGCGTAGCTTGGCGCCCCGGCCACGCCAGCATTTGGCCGTATCCATGCAACTGAAGTCACTTCGCTCTATTGAACGCTTTGGGACAATGGAAAACTTCTCCTGAGACTCGCCTGCGTCCGAGTCAATTTACACGTATCAGTGTCGACCGACGCAGGGGCGACAAGGTCGTCTGCAGCATTCTGTGCTCAGCAGGGCCGTGCACTTGCTGCTGGACCGCCTGTGCTCGCCGTGTGGAACGGTCTGCACACGCGAATCTGCCCCCGAAACCAATTGGAGAGCCGTCGTGCCGAGGTGGTGGGAACTGTGCATAGTTTTGTAGCGCGTTATGGGCGCCTATGGACGGCGGCAGTATCGTACCACTGGGGACGGCTGCGGTACCAGTCCACCAGGGACAGTGGCAGTACCAGTCCACCAGGGAAGGCCGTAGTACCAGTCCACTAGGGACAGTGGCAGTACCGGACCACCAGGGAAGGACGTAGTAAGTCCTTAGGACAGTGCAGTTCCGGACCACCAGGGAAGGCCGTAGTACCAGTCCACTAGGGACAGTGGCAGTACCGGACCACCAGGGAAGGCCGTAGTACCAGTCCACTAGGGACAGTGGCAGTACCGGACCACCAGGGAAGGCCGTAGTACCAGTCCACTAGGGACAGTGGCAGTACCGGACCACCAGGGAAAGGCCAGTACCAACAAAAGTCGGCACTACGTCCACCAGGGAAGCCGTAGTACCAGTCCACTAGGGACAGTGGCAGTACCGGACCACCAGGGAAGGACGTAGTACCAGCCCACTAGGGACAGCGGCAGTAGCGGAACACGTCTGGCACCTATTGATGGCGAGCTCGCACTGCTGCCCGTAGCACGCAGCAGCCCCGACCGCGCCCCTCCGCCGCACCTCGCCATCACAGACTCACAAGTGTCACCAGCGACACTTGATGCGCACACACTTCCGTGACGGTCTCCGTTACGCAGGTGCAGCGGCGCACAGACCGCTGACGATTCGGACTGGTGTCGCACGCGACGGACCGCACACAGACAGGCAGCCTGCGGCTCGCGCCGGCGACCCACGACAGAAAACATAACACCCAGACACCTCCAGTGGGAGAGGGCGGGCGGGTCGACACCTCCAGTGGGAGAGGCTGGACGGGACGACACCTTCAGTGGGAGAGGCTGGGCAGGACGACACCTGCGGGACGACACCTCCAGTGGGAGAGGGCGGGTGGGACGACACCTCCAGTGGGAGAAGGCGGGCGGGACGACACCTCCAGTGGGAGAGGGCGGGTGGTACGACACCTCCAGTGGGAGAGGCTGGACGGGACGACACCTCCAGTGGGAGAAGGCGGGCGGGACGACACCTCCAGTGGGAGAGGCTGGACGGGACGACACCTTCAGTGGGAGAGGCTGGGCAGGACGACACCTGCGGGACGACACCTCCAGTGGGAGAGGGCGGGCGGAACGACACCTACAGTGGGAGAGGCTGGGCGGACCGACAACTTCAGTGGGAGAGGCTGGGCAGGACGACACCTGCGGGACGACACCTCCAGTGGGAGAGGGCGGGTGGGACGACACCTCCAGTGGGAGAAGGCGGGCGGGACGACACCTCCAGTGGGAGAGGCTGGACGGGACGACACCTCCAGTGGGAGAAGGCGGGCGGGACGACACCTCCAGTGGGAGAGGGCGGGTGGGACGACACCTCCAGTGGGAGAGGCTGGACGGGACGACACCTTCAGTGGGAGAGGCTGGGCAGGACGACACCTGCGGGACGACACCTCCAGTGGGAGAAGGCGGGCGGGACGACACCTCCAGTGGGAGAGGGCGGGCGGAACGACACCTACAGTGGGAGAGGCTGGGCGGGACGACAACTTCAGTGGGAGAGGCTGGGCAGGACGACACCTGCGGGACGACACCTCCAGTGGGAGAGGGCGGGCGGGACGACACCTCCAGTGGGAGAGGGCGGGCGGGACGACACCTCCAGTGTGAGAGGGCGGCCGGGACGACACCTCCAGTGGGAGAGGCCGGGTGGGACGACACCTCCAGTGGGAGAGGCCGAGCGGGACGACACCTCCAGTGGGAGAGGCCGGCCGGGACGACACCTCCAGTGGGAGAGGCCGGGCGGGACGATACCTCAGTGTGAGAGGCCGGGTGGGACGACACCTCCAGTGGGAGAGGGCGGCCGGGACGACACCTTCAGTGAGAGGGCGGATGGGACGACACCTCCGGTGTGAGAGGGCGGCCGGGACGACACCTCCAGTGGGAGAGGGCGGGTGGGACGACACCTCCAGTGTGAGAGGGCGGCCGGGACGACACCTCCAGTGGGAGAGGCCGGGCGGGACGACACCTCCAGTGGGAGAGGCCGGGCGGGACGACACCTCCAGTGGGAGAGGCCGGCCGGGACGACACCTCCAGTGGGAGAGGCCGGGCGGGACGATACCTCAGTGTGAGAGGCCGGGCGGGACGACACTTCCAGTGGGAGAGGGCGGGTGGGACGACACCTTCAGTGGGAGAGGGCGGGTGGGACGCAAGCACGCTGGATGAGGGCTTCAAACCGGACTTTCAAGTCAACAAGGTGAATAACAAGGAACTCTGTGTGAACACCAGCTTGAATCAGAGATGCATTAAATGCTTATGAATCAGAAATGCATGACATGTATGGCCATGTCAGGGACAATGCCAGAGAAGAGGCAACTGTGGATCGCTGGTAGGCGCTCTTCCAGCCACGTTCACTGTAGCATGCACGTCATTCTGCTAAACTGCAACATTCCAACATTCCAACATATTCATTGAAATGCCACCAGCCTACAATGCTCATAAATTGCTTACATTTCGTACCCTGGATTCCCTAGCAGTAAATGTTCCGGACATTTCATGCAGTGTGTACACAAGACACATACAATATTTAGTTCAGGGTTCATTCCACGTCAAGACATGCTGTATAAGCCCTATGCATTGACAAAAATGTCTTGGACGACACCAGCACGCCCAGCGAGATCAGATGAGAAGACAGCTGACGAAAGCAACTCACACAACGCGGCTGTCGGACGCGTCGACGTGGCTGTTGGTGGCGGTACGACTACCGAGTACCGCACGTTATGGCCGCGGTGTTGCCAGCAGCACCGGTAAAACCCCGCCAGCAGTGCCAATGCAGAACACCAACTGTCGGGTGTTGCCAGTTCCAGCAGACGGTCCGACTGCCGCCCCACCCCGCCCCCGCCCCCTCGCCACTATCAGCACCACCCACCGAGTACAGCCCGAGGTCATTACAAAGGTCACGCGGGCACGCCGCCGACACGCCACACGGCACCGGAACGAGCGTGTTTACGGAAGCGGCGGCTGGCCGTGTACCGGACGTCGATAGTGCGTCAACAGCCGGGCAAGGTCGGCCGCGGCCGCCCCCGTGTTAAACATCACCCGGCGCAGAACGCCGGCACCACCAGCGGTCGCTGACTACAGCGGTGGTATCGGGCTGGTGGTGGCTGTGGCCGGGAAGTCGGGCGGTCGCTGACGACAGCGGTGGTATCGGGCTGGTGGTGGCTGTGGCCGGGAAGTCGGGCGGTCGCTGACGACACGGGTATCGAGCTGGTGGTGGCGGTGGCCGGGAAGTCGGGCGGTCGCTGACGACACGGGTATCGGGCTGGTGGTGGCTGTGGCCGGGAAGTCGGGCGGTCGCTGACGACACGGGTATCGAGCTGGTGGTGGCGGTGGCCGGGAAGTCGGGCGGTCGCTGACGACACGGGTATCGGGCTGGTGGTGGCTGTGGCCGGGAAGTCGGGCGGTCGCTGACGACACGGGTATCGAGCTGGTGGCTGTGGCCGGGAGGTCGGGCGGTCGCTGACGACACGGGTATCGAGCTGGTGGTGGCGGTGGCCGGGAAGTCGGGCGGTCGCTCACGACACGGGTATCGGGCTGGTGGTGGCTGTGGTCGGGTGACATTGGCGAATGTCCTGTGATCGGGCGACACTGACGAACGTCCTGTGATCGGGCGACACTGACGAACGTCCTGTGATCGGGCGACACTGACGGACGTCCTGTGGCCGGACGACACTGACGAACGTCCTGTGATCGGGCGACATTGGCGAACGTCCTGTGATCGGGCGACATTGGCGAATGTCCTGTGATCGGGCGACACTGACGAACGTCCTGTGATCGGGCGACACTGGCGAACGTCCTGTGATCGGGCGACACTGACGAACGTCCTGTGATCGGGCGACATTGGCGAACGTCCTGTGATCGGGCGACATTGGCGAATGTCCTGTGGCCGGACGACATTGACGAATGGCCGTCCGCTCACACACACCAGCCAACTGGGAACGCCTTTGGACCGGTCTGTTGTGAAATCGGCTCCAATCAGGGCATGCATGAAAGACACTGGTTTGTGTTTTTTTTTTTTTTTTTCAATGTTATATTTCCCCCATCTCCCCCCGCGGGTGGGGGGGGGGGAAGAAGAGGGGGGAGGGGAAATAAAAAATAATATTTTTTGAGGGGAGAAGATATCCCCCCAAAACCCCCCTCCCCCTGGTTGGGGAAATCAAACTGATAGTTAGGAGATAGTTAGCTTTATTAGCTAAGCAATTAGTTAAGCTAATTGACTAAGCTAGAATTGTGGATTTTTTTCGCAACAAATAACTGTTACAATGGTACTTACATGGAACGAGAAAGAGAAGAAGAGTATTAACCATGCCGTTATGTGCTGAGTATCGAGAGCCACCGTTTGCAGCGCTTTTGCTGACAACGTCCTTGTCCTTCGTAAAAGTATTTCGAACACGGGTCAATCGGAATTCAAAATAACAAAAAACGTACTTGCATACGTTGCATGCTTGCATATTTACTCACATGTATACTTTGCCAGCAGTTACATTGGCCGGACAGCTTGTGACCTTACACAAAAATCGATCCTAACATGGGTGCAGACACCGAGGAAGGGTGACAGCGTCAGCTACACCTTGGCCTAGACGGCTATCGCCAAACTTCGGCCAACATTCCAGTAGCGAGCAAGTGAACGAGTGCATGCACCCGTTATCTGGTTTTTATTTGCACACCGTCCGAGCCATGACGCTCGTGTGTGACGTCATCGTGACGTCATCGTGACGTCGGCGTGACGTCGGCCGGCTGAGCGTGACGGTCGTGAGACGGTCGCCCGCAACACACCAGCGGCCGAAAGCGGCGCTTCGTCTGCGTGTGATGTGACCACATCGGCCGCCGCCACAGTCGTTCACCAGCTGACGATCGCGTAACAGGCGGCCACGTCGGCACCGGTTGTGTGGGATTTCAGAGAGCCACTCTCGCCGGCGGGGGACATCCGGGCGCGGCGCCGCCTGTCCCGCCCAGCGCTGATCTAACGCGCCAACTGCCACCAGCAGTCTGCGCACCCCGGGAACAGGCTGCCAACTGCCACCAGCAGTTAGTTGGTTGGTTATTTGAGTTCAAGGGCGCTTCGACCATGCCACCAGCAGTCGGGCCGTCTGCGCACCCCGGGAACAGCGGGAACAGGCTGCCATCAGCCGCCAACTGGCGGCTCCGTCGCCGGACCCGACATCACGGTCGAGCGTCACCGGCATCTCGCCTAGACCGTGAGACGCACCGAGCAGCACGGCGAGCTCGGGCAGCAACGAGCCGGGGCAGCCGCCTCTGGAGCTGCGGCCATCGGCGGGCAGCGCGGCGAGCTCGGACAGTGACGAGTTGGGGCACAGTCGCCCCTGGGGCTGCGGCCATCGACGGGCGACGCGCCGGTGTCATCCTTCCCGACTGGCGGCCAGCCGTCCGGCCCAGGGTCGGCACCAGCGGCTGCCATTCACTTTCACCGGCGTGATGCGGACGGCGCGGCGAACCGGGTCAAGGGCAGGGTCGCCACCGAGGCGGCGGCGGCGGCCCGTGCCACCGGCGGGCCGCGCATCGTCGGATCGTCGCGTCCGATCGCGTCCGCACAGACCGCGGCCCGTCCACCTCAAATGTCCAGCATCGCACACCCAGCCGCGCGCGCTCAAATACGGTCCGAATATGGAAATCTCACGCAGGGCGCGCGCGGCTGCACCGCGAATAATTGTGAGCTGAGCGAGTCGAACGCTCGTGCACCGGTCCCTATCGGCGGGAATTACGCCCAGGAAAGCATACCATCACTTCGAGCTGGGTGGGAAAGCGGGCAGACATGACGTGACTCACCTGGCGACCGGGAAAAGTCCAGCCAACTGCCGGTCGACTGCGAGCGGATCAAGTTGCGCTTCTTGATGGGCAGCAGCTTCGAGTGGAACAACGAGACCAGGCTGCGCTCGGCCTCGTCGAACGTCAGGTCGAACTCACGGTCCGGCTCGGTCGGCTTCTTCACGGACAGGTCGAGCGGCTCGTCGGGGTCGATGGTCTCCTCCTTGATGTTGAGCCGCTTGTTCTTCATGGCGGACGCGCGCGGAGCGACCGGTCAGTCCCTGAGGCGGGCGGCGGTGGGCGAGCCGACTACACCGCCCCCATGCCAGCCGGTGCCGGACAGTGCGCGCAGCCACGCCGCGCTCCCCACTGTCTCGCGCGCACACGACCGACCGCTGCGGCCGACCGGCGACGACTGCCGGCGGCCACGCTGCCCGCCGCGGCGGCCGGCCGGCCTTCACCCAACAGCTGATCGGCGCCGGCCACAGGCGGCGCTGTCGCTGCCGCGTCGGCCGGCGGCGTCAAGGTCTCGCGCCGCCCACGACGGCCCCGGTCAGCGGCGCTCTCGGCTCGCGTTGGCCAACCGGGCGATCCGCCGTCGCCTTGGCGGCGCGCCGCGCGCCTTTCCCGCCGGCCGGCCGGTAACGGGACTGGCTCTGCGTACGCGACGGCGGCCGCCGCCGACGTGGCGTGGCGACGTCTGTCCGGGTCCGCCCCGGACACCACCGCGGCCGGACATGCGGGCGGGTGGGTCCCGCCCCGACAGTCGCCCGGTCGCCAAATGACCGCGCTGCTGTCGCAGCCGTCTACCAGCGCAGCACGGACGGTGAGCTGGGAGACGACTGGATAAACTCGTGCCAGGCCGACCTGTCGTGATCGGACGCAACTCCACCGCTGGCGGGACAGGTCGTGCCTTTCCTGTTCCTGGCCTCTCGGCTGAGCTGGTCTATTGCTATCGTTGTCGGTCTCTTCACCCAGTGTGGTATGTGAGGATCCGTTACTGAGCTACGGTATTGGTGATCATACTGAGCAGATCAAGCATTTTTACTAGCACCTCTCAGCTGCCCCGCTGCAGGTAATCGAAGAAACCAGGTATGCACCCAAACGGCGGGAGCACCACCTACCACTGCTTGAATGAGTCAGGCGATAACGGGTGCGTATCATATCTTCCAAAGTTCCTAACTATCGACGTTCATAACTTTCAATTTGGAAGTTAACTTCCAAAAGTTGAAAGTGAACTTGTAAAACAGCCCGGATAGGAGGCGTTCATATTTTCCAAAGTTCATACCTTCCAACGTTCATAACTTTCAAATTATCCGGTTTGTTCTGGAAGTGCACTTCCAATTTTTGGAAGTTAGCTTCCAATTTGGAAGATATGAACGTTGGAAGCTATGTCTTTTGGAAGACGTGGACGCCCCCTTAGTGCTCAGGCCAAACGTACACAAGTACGTTTGGCGGGTGTGTGTAGTGGATGCCAAACCACCAGACTCCTGGCGCCTCAATGGTTGAATCCTCAACCTGGCTACTGATTCGTGTGAATTATAGTCTGTGCTTGGCCCTGCCCATCCCGCACAGCCGCTCCCTGCCTGGACAGCTGCTTCCGGTCCTGACCAGCCTATGCATTGCATCTCTTTCATAGACAAGCGCACCACTTTCCAAAACAGCTACACTATTTGTAACAGCTACTAACCTGTCTGCCTTACTGGTAATGGCTCCAACAGCCTGCACCACTGGTACCAGCTACACCAGGTTGCACCGCTGGTAATGGCCCCTCCAGACTGCACCACTGGTAACGGTCCTAACCAGATTGGATTACAGGCAATGGTTGGTAATAAGCCTGCGTTGCTGGAAGTGGCTCGCAAACGGTGTGCACAGGTAGCCATGGATCCCTCATAAATGGCGCAACCTCGTGTGCTATTGTTGCAAAACGCGCCGCACAAAACGTGGCGCGCCAGCAGCTGCTGACACCCGTCGGCGCGGGCCGAAGAACGCCTGCGGGTACTGCTGGGTCAACAGGTGACTGGTGACGTCAGACGCCAGTGTCACCGCGCTGACTGGAGACCTGAGGCGGCCGACACTGCGGCAAGTCAGCTGGGACAGGTGACTGGTGACGCCAGACGCCAGTGTCACCGCGCTGACTGGAGACCTGAGGCGGCCGACACTGCGGCAGGTCAGCTGGGACAGGTGACTGGTGACGCCAGACGCCAGTGTCACCGCGCTGACTGGAGACCTGAGGCGGCCGACACCGCGGCAGGTCAGCTGGGACAGGTGACTGGTGCCGCCAGACGCCAGTGTCACCGCGCTGACTGGAGACCTGAGGCGGCCGACACTGCGGCAGGTCAGCTGGGACAGGTGACTGGTGACGCCAGACGCCAGTGTCACCGCGCTGACTGGAGACCTGAGGCGGCCGACACTGCGGCAGGTCAGCTGGGACAGGTGACTGGTGACGCCAGACGCCAGTGTCACCGCGCTGACTGGAGACCTGAGGCGGCCGACACCGCGGCAAGTCAGCTGGGACAGGTGGACACTGCGGCAGGTCAGCTGAGACAGGTGGACACTGCGGCAGGTCAGGTGGGACAGGTGGACAATGCGGCAGGTCAGGTGGGACAGGTGGACACTGCGGCAGGTCAGGTGGGACAGGTGGACACTGCGGCAAGTCAGCTGGGACAGGTGGACACCGCGGCAGGCCAGGTGGGACAGGTGGACACTGCGGCAGGCCAGGTGGGACAGGTGGACACTGCGGCAGGTCAGGTGGGACAGGTGGACACCGCGGCAGGTCAGGTGACTGGTGACGCCAGACGCCAGTGTCACCGCGCTGACTGGAGACCTGAGGCGGCCGACACTGCGGCAAGTCAGCTGGGACAGGTGGACACCGCGGCAGGTCAGGTGGGACAGGTGACTGGTGACGCCAGACGCCAGTGTCACCGCGCTGACTGGAGACCTGAGGCGGCCGACACTGCGGCAGGTCAGCTGGGACAGGTGGACACCGCGGCAGGCCAGGTGGGACAGGTGGACACTGCGGCAAGTCAGCTGGGACAGGTGGACACTGCGGCAGGCCAGGTGGGACAGGTGGACACTGCGGCAGGTCAGGTGCGACAGGTGGACACTGCGGCAGGCCAGGTGGGACAGGTGGACACTGCGGCAGGTCAGGTGCGACAGGTGGACACTGCGGCAGGTCAGGTGGGACAGGTGGACACCGCGGCAGGTCAGGTGGGACAGGTGGACACTGCGGCAGGCCAGGTGGGACAGGTGGACACTGCGGCAGGTCAGGTGGGACAGGTGGACACTGCGGCAGGTCAGGTGGGACAGGTGGACACTGCGGCAGGCCAGGTGGGACAGGTTCACACCGCGGCAGGCCAGGTGGGACAGGTGGACACTGCGGCAGGTCAGGTGGGACAGGTGGACACTGCGGCAAGTCAGCTGGGACAGGTTCACACCGCGGCAGGTCAGGTGGGACAGGTGGACACTGCGGCAGGTCAGGTGGGACAGGTGGACACTGCGGCAAGTCAGCTGGGACAGGTTCACACCGCGGCAGGTCAGGTGGGACAGGTGGACACTGCGGCAGGTCAGGTGGGACAGGTGGACACTGCGGCAGGCCAGGTGGGACAGGTGGACACTGCGGCAAGTCAGGTGGGACAGGTGGACACTGCGGCAGGTCAGGTGGGACAGGTGGACACTGCGGCAGGTCAGGTGGGACAGGTGGACACCGCGGCAGGTCAGGTGGGACAGGTGGACACTGCGGCAGGTCAGGTGGGACAGGTGGACACTGCGGCAGGCCAGGTGGGACAGGTGGACACTGCGGCAGGCCAGGTGGGACAGGTGGACACTGCGGCAAGTCAGGTGGGACAGGTTCACACCGCGGCAAGTCAGCTGGGACAGGTGGACACCGCGGCAGGCCAGGTGGGACAGGTGGACACTGCGGCAGGCCAGGTGGGACAGGTGGACACTGCGGCAGGTCAGGTGGGACAGGTGGACACTGCGGCAGGTCAGGTGGGACAGGTGGACACTGCGGCAGGTCAGGTGGGACAGGTGGACACTGCGGCAGGCCAGGTGGGACAGGTGGACACTGCGGCAGGTCAGGTGGGACAGGTGGACACTGCGGCAGGCCAGGTGGGACAGGTGGACACTGCGGCAGGTCAGGTGGGACAGGTGGACACTGCGGCAGGCCAGGTGGGACAGGTGGACACCGCGGCAGGTCAGGTGGGACAGGTGGACACCGCGGCAGGTCAGGTGGGACAGGTGGACACTGCGGCAGGTCAGGTGGGACAGGTGGACACTGCGGCAGGCCAGGTGGGACAGGTGGACACTGCGGCAGGCCAGGTGGGACAGGTGGACACTGCGGCAAGTCAGCTGGGACAGGTGGACACCGCGGCAGGTCAGGTGGGACAGGTGGACACTGCGGCAGGCCAGGTGGGACAGGTTCACACCGCGACAGGTCAGGTGGGACAGGTGGACACTGCGGCAGGTCAGGTGCGACAGGTGGAACAGACCGGCCGGTCCAACATTCCAGTTTGTTTACATGCGGAACATGGCTGGCCAGACTCGTGTTCGGGTTCCGCGGTCGGCTGGTGGTCGGTCACTGGTGGTCGGCTGGTGGTTGGTCCCTGGTCGGCTGGTGGTTGGTCCCTGGTCGGTTGATGGCTGGCCGCTGGTCGGTTGATGATTGGCCGCTGGTCGGTTGGTGGTCGGTTGGAGGTCGGCTGGTGGTCTGCTGCTGGTCGGTTGGTGATCGGACCACGTATCTGACTAGCTGCACGGAGACGGTGGCAAAGGACAAGGATGTGGCACTATCGGAACGACAGAAAGCAAAGCCGAGACTCCACAGACACCGACTAGGCACATGCCAGCCCATCCAAAGTCAGTCACACACGGCTGAATCAGAGCCGGCACACCCAACCGGGACAGGTCGGCCGTCACAACGCGGAGAAAGTGAACACATTCGAACTGCTGTCTCCGGGAAAACGCGCAAGGACGGACCTTGGCTCTCGTGTGATCCTGCGTTACTGTTGACGGAAACAGCACTGATGAAACATGTTTGGGTGCTGTCCAGCTGCCATGATGAAGGGGAGGGGATGGGGCGGAGCGAGTCCATTCCTTACAACGACACTGTAGCTCGACCGATGGAGACAACTGTGGAGAACGAGAGTCGCGACAGGTTCCCATCCTGATCAACAGCGCAATGACGACTAAATGCTACCCATGTCAGATGAAATTGAAAAAGTCCTTTTCTCTTGTTCTATGTCACAAATGCCACTTCACCGACCCCACAATAAGCAAGCTCAGGTGGAAAATATGAAAATATCTGCTCACGCCCAGTAGGGCGTGAGCAGTTCTGGGCGTGAACAGGTATCGTGCCCTACTGGGCGTGCCCTACTAGGCGTGCCCTACTAGGCGTGCCCTACTGGGCGTGCCCTACTGGGCGTGCCCTACTGGGCGTGAGCAGTTCTGGGCGTGCCCTACTGGGCGTGAATAGTTCTCACCACTATCCGACAATCTAAGGCATATTTGGAGAACATTCGGAGTGCAGGAAAGTGAAGGTCTGCAGTGTTCCGTTCTCTTCCGAGAACTCTGTAAGTTCGTCACCAGATGGTGCTGGCCCTGTCACTGGAGTTCGTCACCAGATGGTGCTGGCCCGTGTCACTGGAGTTCGTCACCAGATGGTGCTGACCCTGTCACTGGAGTTCGTCACCAGATGGTGCTGGCCCTGTCACTGGAGTTCGTCACCAGATGGTGCTGACCCTGTCACTGGAGTTCGTCACCAGATGGTGCTGGCCCTGTCACTGGAGTTCGTCACCAGATGGTACTGCCCGTGTCACTGGAGTAGCTGTTGCAGGTAGCACTGCAGCTCTGTGCTGCATACATGGTCCTGTCACTCGAGGCAGCTGTGCTACATACATACAACTCTGTGCTACATACATGCTGTTTTCCTTGAATAATGTCCGAAGTTCTTTCTACGTACAGCCGTTTATCAGTTCGGATCAGGAGCAGTTTCCTTACGCGGTGCTCGTCTGGCATTGGGCAGGGAAAGCATGCTTCTTTAGGTGGCGCTCGCCTAGCGTCGTACATGCTTCTCATGGCAGGTAGCGACTTTGTGAGGAGACAACAACGTGTCGCGTTGGCACACCCAACGGATCTGACCAACTGGACAACGTTTTGAAGTCTTAAAGGAACTCCGGGGACGTTAAGTATTCATTCAGATTTTTGCATCCGTTCATGGAATCTGTTCGCGCTATGTTCCAGTGAACACTGGGAAAAGGAAGATTAACAGTATTCGCAGACAAAACACATAATATTGTTCTAGTTAACAAAAAAGGGCAGTATTTAAGAAGGAAGCGAAACAAACCCACGATCCGGCTGAAGCACGGGCGACTAATGAAACCTGTTCCGAAACCGGACCGACACAACCAGAGGCACAGCCATGAGGTGGGGGCTGGAGGCCCGACCCCCCTAGCACCCAAAAACACATTAGATCAATCGATAAACTTTGAGATTTTCACCATGCAAAACCCTAAATTTTCGGCGCGCTTCACGTCCCGGGAGCCTTTTCTTTTCATAACATTTTTTTAGGGGTCGCCCCTTAGGAAATTCCAGGCTGCGTCACTGGACACAAGAAACAGGGAAGACAACGCCTTCCGGTGGCGAACGGTTCGGTGTTCAGTCAACACCTGGCCCCACCCTCTCACCGCACACCTGTGACCCTGCCACCCGACAGGTGTCTTCCGCCTCCAGCCACACACCTGTCCAACTCGTCCATGGCGTCAATGACGGACACCTGCCCCACCCGAGGCCTCTCCAGCCAGGCCAAACCACTTGTACAGTCGGACCCAGCCACTTGTCCAACAGGCTGAACCACCTGTCCCGCCACGGTAAGTCACCTGACGCGTCGCGTCAAGCTACACAGCCAGCTGTAGAGCTCGCTGAAGCCGTGTGGGGGGGGG
Organism: Ashinkailepas kermadecensis; assembly: GCA_034440615.1. Taxonomy (NCBI): domain Eukaryota; kingdom Metazoa; phylum Arthropoda; class Thecostraca; family Neolepadidae; genus Ashinkailepas; species Ashinkailepas kermadecensis. Next base: position 18,700 of record JAOTOM010002825.1, on the reverse strand, counting down.
GGGCACCAGCCTGGTGAGCCCGGCCGGTCTGGACCGATGTGAGTGCCGCGCGGCGCCAGCACCCGCTCCGGCGCGGCAGCAGCCGGCCGGTCGAGCAGCGGAACCCCGTGTCAAGGACGGAAGCGGCGGCGCTGACAGTCAAGCGGCGGCGCGCGACTCGCTCCATGCCGGCAGTGCCGTCCGAGTAAGAGTGGCCCGACCAACTGTGCCAAGGCTGATGCGGCGCGCGGCGGCGGCGGCGGCGGCGGCCGCGCCGACGGCTCGACTCTGCGCCCGCGTCCGGCGGCCGCCCGGCTCGGCCGGCGGCGGATCGACGCGCCGAGACGTTGCTCAACTGGACGCAGCCGATGCCGACGGCCTCGCCGGCCGAACAGGGGGCGATGCACGCGGCGCGGTTGCGACACGCTTCCGGTCACGACCCGGCCGGCTGGCGAACGAGGGCCGGCGGCCTGACCCCCGACCGACCGGTCACCGCCGTGGCACCACCGCCACCTTGTACTGGGCGGCCAGCCGGGCACGCCGCAGCAGGAGGTACAGGAAGCACGACGCACGGTGCGGTTGGATCGGACAACGTGTGAAGAAACGTGCTGTGTACTGAGCTGTGTAGCCCGTGTATTTAGATGCTCAGGGGGATTATCAGCCGCATCGTGGGGTTGAGAGATGTTCCTCGCGGCATGCTGTGACGGAAATCCAACACATGTAAAGCGGGGATCGCGATGCGGTATAAAAGCGTCACATCCGTGCCATAGAGTCTGATGGATAACACACACACCACGGCGTTTATTTTCAGTAATATTAGACATTAGATGAGGCACCATTTCGTTAGACCGTTGGCCCTCCTCGAGCCATACCGTGCTGTTGGGTTTAGTATACCATGACGCAAGGTTTGATATTACGCGCATCAGAGTCGGGTATACTGTGCCGCAAGACTCCGGGGACACCGCAGCATTTAGCATACTGTGACGCAGTGTTTGATATTACGCGCGTCAGAGCCGGGTATACTGTGCCGCAAGACTCCGGACACAGCAACGGTTTGTATACCATGGCGCAGGGTTTGATATCAGGTATATTGTGCCGTAAGATTCCGGACACAGCAGCGTTTAGCATACTGTAACGCAAGGTTCGATACTACGCGCATCAGAGTCTGGTATACTGTGCCGCAAGACTCCGGACACCGCAGCGGTTAGCATACTGTGCCGCAAAGTTCGAGATGCCTGGTAGCTGCGCCAAAGTTCGGGATGCCTGGTAGCAGCGCTGCGCCAAAGTGTGATATCTCAAACAGTATTCTGTGTGTCAAAACGGAATTAAATCCGCAACGTCCGGCAAACGCTCACAGACGGTGGATTAGCTCGCATACTATTGCCGTGATGTAGCTATAGCACTACGGTGAGATCATACGTAAATTGTGCGACACCAGAGCAGCTTCTTACCAATAGCAGTTTGATGTTAAGTTGTGTTCACTTTACTTCCGGTCACACTGTTTGCTTTTTTGTCGTTTTCTTTTTGTTTGCTCATTACGACTGAATTTCGAGCAATACTAATGGCAATGGCGAGGTTTGTCGGAATTGGATCACGTACCACAGTTGGACAGTGAGACCGTGAGCCAGACTCACGAACGCACTTGATAAATTCCACAGCACGCAGGAGGGAACCACGCGGCATCCGACACACGGTGTCTCTCAGGACAAGAACCCAGGGGCCGTAGACGCGGGCGCTGTCGCTGTCGCGCGTACCTCTACACACATGGTGTAACCCAGCTAAGAAGTGGATAGAACTCTCGGACCGTCGGCCGTACCACGAGAGCACAGCTTCGTGTCAGATCTGCCATCGCGGTCTAGTGACAGCGACACCAGCTCCCTCGGTCTGGTGACACAGCGACACCAGCCCCCTCGGACACAACGAGAGCCGTTCCATGGACACACCTGCGGTCTGTGACCTGCGGTCGGCCAGTGCCCAACAACTGAGCGACGTTGGTGTCCCTGGGGGAGGTGACCTGCTGACGGCCGGTGCCCAACAACTGAGCGCCGTTGGTGCCCCTGGGGGAGGTGACCTGCGGTCTGTCGGTACCCAACAACTGAGCGCCGTTGGTGCCCTCAGAGAGGTGACCTGCGGACGGCCGGTGCCCAACAACTGAGCGCCGTTGGTGCCCCTGGGGGAGGTGACCTGCGGTCTGTCGGTACCCAACAACTGAGCGACGTTGGTGCCCCTGGGGGAGGTGACCTGCGGTCTGTCGGTACCCAACAACTGAGCGACGTTGGTGCCCCTGGGGGGGTGACCTGCGGTCTGTCGGTACCCAACAACTGAGCGACGTTGGTGCCCCTGGGGAGGTGACTTCCGGTGCCCAACAACTGAGCGCCGTTGGTCCCTGGGGAGGTGACTGCGGTCTGTTGGTACCAACAACGAGCACGTCGGGCCCCTGGGGCCTGCGGTCTGTCGGTACCCAACAACTGAGCGACGTTGGTGCCCCTGGGGGAGGTGACCTGCGGTCGGCCGGTGCCCAACAACTGCGCCGTTCGTGCCCCCGGGGAGATGACCTGCGGTCGGCTGGTGCCCGGCGACTGCGCGCCGCTGGTGCCCCCGGGGAGGTGACCCACGGTCGGCCAGTGCCCGGTCATTCGGCACGAGCACGAGAATACCGTGCGTCCGTCGGCGCCGGCTGACGTCACCATCGATCGTCACCATCGCCCGTCCACCCGCATATAGCCGCTTCACGCCGACCTGACGTCACCGGCCGCCGGCGTGACGTCACGGCCGAGCTGCGGCCGGGCTGGTCATTTCGGAACCGGCGTCGCCGGATGGCCGCGTCGCTGCACGTCACGTCTCCGGACAGCCAGGCAGCGTCACGGCAACACGTGCCGGATGGCCGCGTCGCTGCACGTCACGTCTCCGGACAGCCAGGCAGCGTCATGGCAACACGTGCCGGATGGCCGCGTCGCTGCACGTCACGTCTCCGGACAGCCAGGCAGCGTCACGGCAACACGTGCCGGACGGCCGCGTCGCTGCACGTCACGTCTCCGGACAGCCAGGCAGCGTCACGGCAACACGTGCCGGATGGCCGCGTCGCTGCACGTCACGTCTCCGGACAGCCAGGCAGCGTCACGGCAACACGTGCCGGATGGCCGCGTCGCTGCACGTCACGTCTCCGGACAGCCAGGCAGCGTCACGGCAACACGTGCCGGATGGCCGCGTCGCTGCACGTCACGTCTCCAGACAGCCAGGCAGCGTCACGGCAACACGTGCCGGATGGCCGCGTCGCTGCACGTCACGTCTCCGGACAGCCAGGCAGCGTCAGGCAACACGTGCCGGATGGCCGCGTCGCTGCACGTCACGTCTCCGGACAGCCAGGCAGCGTCATGGCAACACGTGCCGGATGGCCGCGTCGCTGCAGTCACGTCTCCGGACAGCCAGGCAGCGTCACGGCAAACGTGCCGGACGGCCGCGTCGCTGCACGTCACGTCTCCGGACAGCCAGGCAGCGTCACGGCAACACGTGCCGGACGGCCGCGTCGCTGCACGTCAGTCTCCGGACAGCCAGGCAGCGTCATGGCAACACGTGCCGGATGGCCGCGTCGCTGCACGTCACGTCTCCGGACAGCCAGGCAGCGTCACGGCAACACGTGCCGGACGGCCGCGTCGCTGCACGTCACGTCTCCGGACAGCCAGGCAGCGTCACGGCAACAGTGCCGGACGGCCGCGTCGCTGCACGTCACGTCTCCGGACAGCCAGGCAGCGTCACGGCAACACGTGCCGGACGGCCGCGTCGCTGCACGTCACGTCTCCGGACAGCCAGGCAGCGTCACGGCAACACGTGCCGGATGGCCGCGTCGCTGCACGTCACGTCTCCGGACAGCCAGGCAGCGTCACGACAACACGTGCCGGACGGCAGACACGTGCGCCAACCAGATCACGGCTGGCCGTGCTCCGCCGCCAGCTATTGCACACCGATCTGCCTTCAGTCAACTGCAGATTAGAAAAAGGCTCGGACTCTCCATCGATGTGTTCCATGCAATTTCAAAGCCTCGCGGCTATCAAACGAGCGCATAAAACGACTGGAGTGTTTTCCCACGTGGCCATTCCGGCCTCCTCTGTGGACTGGAAGTGGTGAGATACTCGCCGCAGCGTTATTTGGATTCGCATACGGCCCACAAGATAGGAAAAGTGAAGATTGTTGCTCCTAGCAACGGAGGAAGCTAACGTTGAGATGATTGGCCGATTGGAGCTCATCATTTTGTAGCTGTGCAGGGCGGGGGGGGTCACATTTACGACTGAAGCAGCAGTGTGGAAATGCCAGACGCCAGCAGTGCATGGGTGGCGCCGGTGCCGCTCCACTTGTCCAGCCACCAATACAACATCCTAAAAAATCGTGATGTGAACGCAAATGCTTCCTTTTCCATGATGAGAATGTTGGTGTTTGACGTTATTTGTCACCACTAAAATCTGACCCTGACTACACCACCAAAGCCGGCTCCGGACCACCAGCAGACCAATCACCCCAGCTGGCTCTGGGCCGCCAGTGTGACCCGCCACCCACCCTGGTGCTGCACCACCGGTGTGACCCGCCACCCACCCTGGTGGTGCACCACCGGTGTGACCCGCCACCCACCCTGGTGCTGCACTACCGGTGTGACCCGCCACCCACCCTGGTGCTGGACCACCGGTGTGACCCGCCACCCACCCTGGTGCTGCACCACCGGTGTGACCCGCCACCCACCCTGGTGGTGCACCACCGGTGTGACCCGCCACCCACCCTGGTGCTGGACCCCCAGTCTGACCGGCCACCCCTGCCGGTGGCGAGGTGGCGGCGCCCTGCGGGGGCGGACAACCCCCTTCCACTGACTGTCGGTCGGTGCGGCGTCACTGCCAGCTGTCACGCCGACCGGCGGCCTGATCCGGGATCACCAGGTGTGACAGCGATATCCGCCGCCGGCGGTCGGCCGCGGCGCCGGCCGGCCAGTCGGCGGGTCGACAGTCCCCAGCGGAGCGGCACTCACCGCCACTGCTGCTGCTCCCTCCACTGCCACCGCCGCTGCCGCCGCTGCCGCTGCCGCCGGCCGAGCACATGAAGTCGGGCAGCTCGGCGCGCTCTGCGGACAGCGTCGGACGGTCCGTTAGGTCGGCGACAGGTTCGGGCTGTTATTCCGGCTTCAGCGCGCACATACCGCAACGATCATACAGCACTGATACGGCGACAGGTTCCCCACACGACGACAAACACGATGAGCCGACGGCGGGCACGGTGGGCACACAGTGCCACCTGCTCCCGCGACAGCCACAATGGCCGGCTGCGGCTGCGGCGGGGCACGGAGCGGGGAACGGGCCGAAGGAGCGCACCCACCAGCCCCCCTCACCACCCGCAGAGGGCACCGCTAGCCACCTGTCCTGTCCACAGCGCAGACCAGAAGCCTGACGCGGGGCGGAAATTCTCTTCGCAATCCGCAGAGGGCACCGCTAGCCACCTGTCCTGTCCACAGCGCAGACCAGAAGCTTGACGCGGGGCGGAAATTCCCTTCGCAATCCGCAGAGGGCACCGCTAGCCACCTGTCCTGTCCACAGCGCAGACCAGAAGCTTGACGCGGGGCGGAAATTCCCTTCGCAATCCGCAGAGGGAACCGCTAGCCACCTGTCCTGTCCACAGCGCAGAACAGGTAGCCTGACGCGGGCGGAAATTCCCTTCGCGACCCGTGCGCATGGCACCGGCGGCCGGTCGGGCGGCCTGCTGGGCGTGGTGGTGCGCAGGCCTTCCAGGCCGGCCCGTGTCGACACCGCGCCGTTTCTGCCGCGGTGCCGGCAACACCCGCGCCGTCTCGCCACCTCCAAGGCCCTCTTAGGCAACGCCGACTGCACAACAATCACCGGTCGACCGGGCCGCCCAACAATTAGCAGACAAACCGTGCGCTCGGCAGGCCTCGCCGGCTCGGGGCTCGCCGGTGACGAAGTGGGTGCCACAGAAGTGGGCGTGCCGGCAGTACAGTGGGGGAGGCACGTTGGGGCACGTCTCCACCTGTCCACGAACGCCATTGTTGGGGCACGTCTCCACCTGGATTTTATCGGATGACCCCAAATGTTAATATTAATCAGAGTCTTGATTCCTTGAAAATCTGCAGCGCTATCGTCGAAATTCAGGGAACGACGTTGAAGTTCAAGGACTCTGATATATACATTTGGAATATTGTATGTCAGAACATCGCGTTCGAGTTCAAGTTCAGAACATCGCGTTCGAGTTCAAGTTCTTCCCAGAACCCAGTTAGTACTTTTCCTTGCGCCACCGGAACTCCAATAATGCTCTGAGGCGTAAACACGGGGAAGGTGGGACACCGATAATGGAGGGAACAATCTCATTTCCGATGAATTTTAACATTACCAATAACCATGAACAATTGAATGCACTGGGTGTGGAGGAGCGTGTTATGCAAAATCAAGTGAATGCTGTTAGATAAGTTGGGGTAGATATATACTTTGGGACGGGATATGATATTGCATCGGTATTGCATGGCATTGCAGCATATGGTATGTATTTGGTGTGTCGGTCACTCAATCTACGAGTGTGTTGGTTGGTTGGTTGGTTGGTTATTGGTTTTACGACACGTCGACCGTTGAGTCATGGAGCGTCGCCAATCTCTCACGCCGATTGGTCGCGGGCGAAGAGTAGCGACAGGTGAGACTCGAACCCACAACCTTTCGATTGTGAGACGAGCATCTTACCCCGAGACCACTCGTCCCCTCTACGAGTGTGTTGCGCGAGATCGAGTGAATAGGGCTAGATATGCTGAGGTATATAGGCAGGTAGATAGGTATTGGTAGGTGAGTAGGATGTTGGCAGATAGTTTTCTTTTTATGCTTTGGGGTATAGTATTGGTTAGGGTGTTGAGTATCTTTTTGCCCAGGTTTATAGCATCCTCCCTTTACAGGCGTAGCCCAGATAGCCCCTGTGGCTCCTATTAAGTCTGAACTCTTTTGACCTTATGACTTAGCTCGGGTTGGCCGGGACCACATCGCCCAAAGATAGTGGTGTTACTTTTTCGCGCTAAGGGTGGCAACTGCCCCCCCCCAATCAGACCGAAACTTAACCATTGAGCCTATGGAGGCGCCCTTCCAGACGGTCGAGTGCACCCCCACCCCCTCTGAGTTTTTTTTCCAGCCGATGGGGCCCCACCCCAGAAACAAATGCCACCAAAACATCAATTGATCCTCCAATAAATTTCACGAAGTGACACCCTTGGCCAAAGACCTCTGGATTGGGGGGGGGGGGGGGAGCAAAGTGTCAGATGCAACAGAGGCCCCAACACTGGGTTTTGTACAATAGGAATTCCTACACCGGGTCTGATGGAACTTAAACTCCTGCACCGGTTCAGGTGGAACCGAAACTCCACACCGGGCCAGTTGGAACCGAAGCTCCTACACCGGGCCAGTTGGAACCGAAATTCCTACACCGGGCCAGGTGGAACCGAAACTCCTACACCGGGTCAGGTGGAACCGAAACTCCTACACCGGGCCAGGTGGAACCGAAACTCCTACACCGGGCCAGGTGGAACCGAAACTCCTACACCGGGCCAGGTGGAACCGAAACTCCTACACCGGGCCAGGTGGAACCGAAACTCCTACACCGGGCCAGGTGGAACCGAAGCTCCCACACCGGGTCAGATGGAACATAATCCTACATCAATGCAGGATAATTGAAATGCTACGGCAGATATAAAAACTGCATTAAATCGCTACTTTCTGACCAGGGAACGCGGCTGAGGTTGTTGGATGGCAGATTTGTTTTTATTAAATGTGTTCACCTTGGATTCACCACTGTACGGCGATCGTTATCATGCTCAAGTGGTAACACTTGAAGGTGGTATCGTTTATAACGCATACATTACTAACCGCACTGGACGTGGCCTCCAAAGGATTACGGTACTCTTCGAACTTGTGTATTTATGCCGGAGTTTTACTATGCATCTGTTCGGCCGTGACGAGACACACCGTGTAGCGTATGTACCGTCACGGCGACACTGCGGCGACACTGCGATACTGCGGTGGACACGGCAGGCACAGTGCGAGTCGTGTCGCCCCACATCGCCCGAGGCGATCTGGGTCATGTGCCGGCCGCAGTGCCCGCCGACCTCCAGCGGCGTCGACGCACGGCACGCACTTCTGGCGGTGCGCCAGCCGGCTCGCCGGGCGGGCACGCACAGGTGCGTGTGTTGGCAGGTCGCCGCCGGCGCAGCCATCGACAGTTTCAGGTCAGCTGGAACTCGGAACGGCAGGCCGCGCGCCGGCCGCGCGCCGATTTCAAGAGCGAATGACGGCGCACGCGCCACCCCCTGGACGCCCCCCCCCCCCGCTCCAGCCCCGCCCCGCCGGCGGTGCCGCTGCTGTGCCGATGAACTAGGGCGCGGCTCCCGTCTGGCCCACGTCGGCCGCCGAAACACGCCGACTGTTTGCACAACGCGCTGCCGTGTGGCGGCGCTTTTTACGTGGCGTTGCATAACGAGCGGCGGCGCGCCGGCGGGGCGGCGGGTGAGCTTGGCGTTCGTCCTGCTGCAGCTGGGCACCTGCTCCCCCCCCCACCCACCCGACGACGGAGTGCACCAGCACGGCAGTGCACACAGTGTGATATCCCGAGGGAAAAACTTGCCAGAAATCACTGCGCACAAAGTATGTTGGTTACGGGGGCGATTTTGGTCTCAATCGAAAGAGCTTCAAATTTAGAACATGTGGAGGAGCTATATTGCATTAAACATTGCTTAACCCAGGAATGTCAGAGGTCATACATACCTGCTAGAGGGAAGGGAGCATTTCGCTCCCCTCATTTTGCTTCCGCGAAATATCTCCGGAACCAATTGAGGTAGACAGCTGAAATTGTACATACACACCTACATGAGTACCTAGTGTACCTATTTTAAACGACTGACGTCCGGCTATGCATGGTGACATCATAATGACGTCATAGCGAAGTCCATGGGTGCTCATGTATCGGATAATTATTAGTTAGCGTTTGCTATTCGAGCATTCTGCACCGTAAATATGATCTAATAATTGCTACACATAATAGACCCAAGATCTCCTTGTCCTGAGTGGCTTAAATTATGCCAAAACATATCCATAATATATGACACACAGATAGAATATCGGTCTCTGAAGAGTGAGGGCACGTCGAGCCGTGTTCCCGACGTTAGACGTACTCGAACCACCCTAACGTGGCTGATCAACAAGACTCCCGGAACTGCCGCTGTAATTTCTTCTTCGGTTCTTTCACACATATTTTGTTTTCTTCGCCAGACACCACCCACACTTTAACCTTCAGACGGTAAGATATGTGGAGCAGGCACACAAAGCATCGAATCCAGGCATGCATAGTTGAGAGACCGAGCTGGCATGTACCCTCGCGGGCAGGTCGAGCCGCGGCAGCAGACAGGTCATTCATCTGACGAGGTGTGCACCCACAGATGGTGCATGTCATGCTGCTGCCGGTGTTGTTCAGAGCGTGACACCTTGCCGTCAATCATGGTGAGTTGAAGATTGTACACCACTCTGAGACTGCCGTCTGTTGCGGTGACGCAAGTCGGCCTCAGTAGACGTATCTCGGATTCAACACTGTCTCGTTCTTCCCGGGAGGCCTCTGCTGTCTCGCGCTTGTACTGGATCCGCAACGGCCGGCAGAAGCGGGTTGAAGACGGCGTTGGGTTGGTCCAGACGCAAGTGCCACCGACCGTCAATTGCAAAGGCACCAGAGTGGCACAGAACAGATTTTGTTCCGCAGCTTTATCGCCGTCTCCCATCTGTTTGCATACATATTGCTCTGTGGCCCCGTCACATCCCCATTTGACGTGAAGCACCTCCGAAGTGTAGGTGTTGGATGACGTCGACGGCTGGTGAGTAGCTGAAGCTGAGTCGGTACGGGCGACAGACGGCAGACATGCCACCAGCCGCTGCGTCGTGTGATCCAGGAGAGCCAGCAGAGTCACCTCAGCTAAAGTATTGGTGAATTGCATGCTGCTGGATGCCGGATAGCACTCTACATTTGGCTCATGCACCTTTCCATAGGCGGGCAGGATGTCTGTCTTCGCCGCATCATTCGTCACTCGGCGGACCATACGGTAGCCGTGCACAGACAAGCCAGCTGACACACACCTTCCCGGCGCCCGGTCTCCTGAAACGCACTCGGGATGGCTCACTTTAGAGCTTCTAAGAGTCAGGCGAATCTTGCCGGACCGATTCGGTGATGTCCCCACCTGTCGCAGCACGAAAGCCACGTCCTTCATGCCCTCAGCGCGAGCACTTTGCCTGGCAGACTCCACGAGCTGCAGAGAACTGTGCTGCTGAGCAACTCTTGAGGACGCCCGACGCGCTGAGCTGATCGTAGATTCTAACTGGTCGCCCTCGCGCTCCCTCCACGGCCTCGTCATCAAAGCGGGTCTTGGCTTCAATCATCATTCACGACGTGGTCATCACGTTTCAGAGACACGGAGAACACTTCGTCTCCTGAAAGATAAGTCGCAAACTGACTTCTGAATTTATTCTGGGCTCGCTTACATTTAACCCACTTTCCTTTAAGTTCCAGGCGATCAAGTCGGTCGCCCTTTTCATGTCCACAATCAAGGACTCGCTCGGAAGATAGCCCTGAGGGACTTTCTCCATAACAAACTGCAAACTATAATTAAACACATGAGCATAATAGTTTTCACGCCCAAACGCTTTTGCACTGGTTAACAAGTTCGCTAATTCCTCTCTGCTGACGCGCACCTCCATGCTCATTGTACGCAAAATCCAACCACACTGACCCGACCCTTACAGGCAAGGACAACTTCCCTGTCATGGGACAGGGACCTATCTCGATGTGCGTGACCTATCTCGACTCAGTCGCCTCGTCAGTTAGGGAAGTTTTTGGCATAGCGACCGCTGGATCAGGTTACCCGGTCAGAACACCCCGCCAGCCGGCGCGTCGCGGCGTCCGGCACGGGCTTCCCGTGCCGCCCGGGCTGGCCACCGCACCGCACCGAGGCCTGCCGGGATACAATTGACCACTACCGGTGTTGGAGCAGCTAGGTGCAGCTGAAACTTACGGTACATATAGTCAAAGGATCCCTGATTTCATTGGGATTGGTCTCTGGTTGTGCGCCGTTGTGCATTTTTTTTCAGCCTTATTCGAACTTGGAGGTACTAAGAAGTTGAACGACTATTGGAATGACTTATCGTTTGATACAAAATAGCAAATTGTGAATCGTTCTATGTCTTTTTGAATTGCTCAACGAATTGGGAATGTTCTCAGTTATCATTTCATATCTCACTTGGCCAGATTTTTAGAATGCATCTTACTTTTATCAGTCGTCAAACTCCAACAACAATTGTGTGCATGTGCATAGTTTTTCTTCCGCACGTAATGTCGTCCATGTTCATGGACTTGTTACTACATCAAATCTTGTGAAAAAATGTTCCTAAAAACCGTGATCTGGTGTGCTTCAAGCATTTGCTGATGCAATGGTGCCACAAATATGGCATTAAAAATAGTCGAGAAATGCATTAATGGCCAGTTTTCCCTGCGTTATCACACTGTGCAGTGGTGGGACGGTCAGCCGGCCTGGCATTACAGATCCGAGTAACGGAGAGAGTGGGAGAGTAGCGGTAAGAGCAGCCGCAGCTGATCGCTTCTGTAGATACGACACCGCGCATTAGCCAAGTGCAGGGCCTTTTGCCGATGCTGGGCGGATGACTATCGTGTATTACGTCCTGGATGTTGTCGGGCTTTGTGCCGATGCTGGGCGGATGACTATCATGTCCTACGTCCTGGATGTTGTCGGGCTTTGTGCCGATGCTGGGCGGATGACTATCATGTCCTACGTCCTGGATGTTGTCGGGCTTTGTGCCGATGCTGGGCGGATGACTATCATGGCCTACGTCCTGGATGTCGTCGGGCTGAACAGCGCAGAGATGTCGAAAACGTGTCACCTGGGTAACCTCCCAAACCACTGCACTGGCAACAACATCGGCTTAAAAACGCACACGCTGACACGCTCTTGCCCGGCAATCCGTGCTGGCGCACTGGAGTCAGATGCCAGCATAATAAACCAGATCGCGGAACGGTCTTCCCCAACTTGGTTACACTTCAACTCGGTAGTAGCTGACCCCCGACTGCCTCACTCACCCATACGCCAGTGACGCAATGGAGAACTTAAGAACATCATGCATCAAACATTGTGCGCGAGTATATCCAACTCTGGACTTCCTTTTTTACGAGCGAGAGGAAAGCCCGAGCGAGTCTGTTCCCGTGTGTATGATACGAATTGTCCTTCGAGAGACCAGACCTGGTCCGTCCCGACCAACTCGCCTTTGAAACTGCCAACAACTTCCCATTCATCTTTTTGCCACCGCGTTTCTTGTCCTAATTTCTTCATTCAGAATCAGATGAGTGCCTAACTATTATTTGTACCCATTCTATCCCAACAACCTTCATAAGGTGCTCTTAATCTTTGTTCAAAGAAAGAGGTTCGCGGCTGAAATTCCGCTCGCAGACAATTTTCTACAGCGAATCGCAGTGTAAAGCATTTCCAGTTCTAATTTTCTCTGTCGGAGCCAGATCCAGCGATCTCATTTCCTGGTCTACCAGCTTCAATCGCAATACTTCTACTGAAGTACCCCCATATTTATTGAAAGGAAGTGCAGTGACATCCCCGCACGCGGCCAGCCAACCGTGGATCTGGCACCGCATCTGGCACTCGCCGTCCTTCCCGGGTGGCAAATCGGTAATATCTTAGGTTGCATCCCGCTATCTCGAGTTCGAATCTAGGGGACAACGCCTTTTCAGCTTGTAGAACCGCGATTTGTTGAATGTATCGCATCTGAAAATCACTTTACCTCTGCATACATGCCTGAAGGCGCGTGGTTATATTACCAATCAAGGCAATGCGCCTAGGCTATGACTGATACACACGGAGATTCAACTTCTCCCACGCTAATACCATCCGCCCTTGTTCGTGCAGCGCCCCTGAGGCGCCTCACACCAGTGGCGAGCCATTCCACGGACGTTCGGACGTGAACCGGACGGATACCATCTGCACATCTCCCACGGTGCAAGCCCGGTCAGCCTCGGAGCAGCGCCACCGCCATGCACGTTGCACACACGCCACCGCCCGCCCGCCTTGCGAAAGCGGCGGCCAACGAGCGCGGTCCATTATACGAGCTGCGAGCGGACACAGACATGATGCAACGGCAGCTGCCACCGGTGTCGGCACGGCTCCTGTGTGGTCCCGGTGTGGTTCCGGTGTGGTCCCGGTGTGGTCCCGGTGTGGTTCCGGTGTGGTCCCGGTGTGGTCCCGGTGTGGTTCCGGTGTGGCCCCGGTGTGGTCCCGGTGTGGTCCCGGTGTGGTCCCGGTGTGGTCCCGGTGTGGTCCCGGTGTGGCTCCTGTGTGGTCCCGGTGTGGTCCCGGTGTGGTCCCGGTGTGGTCCCGGTGTGGTCCCGGTGTGGCTCCTGTGTGGTCCCGATGTGGTCCCGGTGTGGTCCCGGTGTGGCTCCTGTGTGGTCCCGGTGTGGTCCCGGTGTGGCTCCTGTGTGGTTCCGGTGTGGTCCCGGTTTGGCTCCTGTGTGGTTCCGGTGTGGTCCCGGTGTGGTCCCGGTGTGGTCCCGGTGTGGCTCCTGTGTGGTCCCGGTGTGGCTCCTGTGTGGTTCCGGTGTGATCACGGTGTGGTCCCGGTGTGGCTCCTGTGTGGTTCCGGTGT